>CM022679.1:24882001-24887001 GCA_012295275.1 Chrysomallon squamiferum
TAGACATTTTCCTGCAAGAAATGCTTCTGTCTTTGTAGCATGTATCTGTTAAATCAAAATATTCAAGAACAAAATTTGCCTGGATGGTTAGAAAGAATAATAACATGCTGGCTACCAAATTCAGTCTTTGTAGCATTTATCTAGTAAAATTAAAATAATCAAATACAAGGCCTTGTTTTTAATGAGATGGCAGAATTTCTTTGTTGTGTGTGTGTGTGTGTGTGTGTGTGTGTGTGTGTGTGTTTGTGTAAAATATGCTCATTACAGAACTCAGTTTTTGTTGTATATTTTCTATGCAAGACCTGCATTTTGAAATGACAGTTAAGCTTGGTTATATTCCAATTTCTTCTGCCGCTGAAGAACATTTCTGGGGTCTAAGCATAATACTGACATTATGATTAAAAAAAGAATGATAAATAATGAATATAAATATAAAAAAAACACACAATAAAAAGAAAACTGAAAAATCTAATGATATTACAATTAACACAATTATATATTACTCTGTCAAAACATAAAAATAAATATAAAGCTATTTCTTTAGTATGTTCTGTGGAATATTTAATGAATTAATAAAGATAAATCTTTTTTATGTTAAGAAAACACAAACCAGAGTTGCATCTATTCCACCGAACACTAAACATGGTTTTCCTAAAATCTGAAATTTCCATGGATCAAATGTCATCCGAAATCCTGCATTAACACAAGCATAAGCATTCTGTTGAAGATAAACAAGAGAAAGAAATAATAAATAAACAAAGAAATAATATTATAATAATCATAGCATTATTAGTAATCAACATCACTACAGGACCATCCACAATAAAGAGCATGAGGTGAATAAACCTTTAAAAAAATATTTATTGGTTATCATATTACTTGGCCACTTTCTTTGCTTACTGTTATTATATAAAACAGCTTTTAAAGTATTTTAACAAAAATAAAATTACAAGGTAATAAGAAGGTCACAGACCCCTATTTTTCTAATCAATGGTTTTAAATATTTTTTTTTAACCTTTTTTTTTTTTTCCTCATTACAAAACTCATATAATAACCATAACAACAGAACCCTTTCTAACTGAAATTGTGGATTTGCCCCTGATAAAATCACCTGAGACCTTGGCATGACCTTGAACATTTTAACTCTGTCCTTGTTGTTAAGTTTTGGAAGCTCAATGGCTGTAATAAGCTTTCCTGTAATGTTTACGTCTGTTAGAAAACTGACCAAAGAGGTCATTTTGCTGGATCCATCATTTGTATCTGGCAAAAAAACCAATACATAACATGTTTACTTAATTTGTGTAAAAAAAACACCCCGAAAAAACATGTTTACATTCAAACAGAGAGAGAGAGAGAGAGAGAGATGCACATGTTATCACTAATGACATTTTCTATAAAATTAATAACAATTTTAAAACAGTATAAAAACAAATATCATAATCAGTATACACAAATAGATCATTACTGCATGAAACATATCACAACTAATAAGAAATAATCTAAATACAATAAAAACTTCTATATAACAGTAATTATAGTAAATACCATAGATGTGAACTTTGGCTCCAACACTTTCCATGGCAGTGAAGACATCTGATGGGAAATAAGGACGAGCATGTTTTATCATCAAGTTGCCTGCCCAGGTTCCAGCCTGAACATAAAATATAGATTTTGTTTCAGAAAACTATTCATCTACTGTTGTTGTTTTTTAATGCTTTTTCCAGTTGTATATTTTATATGAGTATGTTTTATCAGCATATTTCCATCCAGGTATCAGCCTGTATGTAAAATTTAATATTATTATAGAAAAGAAATATTTATTTTAGTTTATATATATCTGTTTTTCTCTTATGTTATTTGTAACTATTATTACAGATCAGTGTGTTATATCATTGTACTTCCAACTGAGGTACCAGCCTTTACCAATATAAAATAACTTTACTAAGATTTAAGATCTCACAAACAGAACCAGTTTGAATATAAACAGGTAGAATTTCAAAATTGATACTCACATTTCTGATTTGGACATTTCCAATCTTTTTCAGAAAGTCAGCAACGATTTCAAAATAAGCAAAATCAGAATTTTTACTCTTTACTTTTTGTAACTGAGTTATCAAATCTGTTATTGTCAGACCTGATCCAAACCTCACACCTTCTTCAGTTACCTGTCAACAAAACAATAACAAATAAAAACCAAAATATATATAATCTGTATCTATCTGTATATACTTACATATATACTCACATATATACTCACATATACATTTAACATATTCACACTGTCTATATGTACACGCACACACACACATTCACACACATTTCAAATATAGTTATACTCACAAGTTTCACACACACACACACACACACACACACACACACACAGTCATATGTATATATATATGTATGTAGCAAACAAAAATAATGTATACACCTGAAACATAGGGTTTTTAAACCCGTAGAATTATAAACTGTTATTTCAGTTTCTTAATAAGCCATTTTAAACTATCAAATTGTGATCTTTTCAAGTAACTGAATGGAAAAGCAGTCATACACTTACTGGTGTTTAGAACTGCCTCTTTTCAAATGCTTGGATAAACTGAAAATGCCATCATCGTTCTCATTTCATAGTCAGTATATTCAATGCACAACCTATTTGCTGTGTCAGTTATGACACGATACATTTTGTGTACTCATTTACTTATAAAATTATTGTTTGCTGAACAACTATCTTCATGTACAATATTTTATTAACCTACAAAACTATGAACAAAGATCCAGCTTTCTAATACAAAGAATCCTGACTCAGATAAACTGAGTCAGTTGTTATGTATGTACACACCTTGTCTACTATATAACATACAGATACCCTAACAGTTTGTTAAGTTCTGTACCTACCTCCACAGTAAATAGTTCTTTGATATCACACAGGTTGATATATACATCAAAAGGACCATCATCCTTGAAAATACCTAAAATAGATTAATGTTATGGTAAAAATAACAACCAACAACAAAAATGATATATGTATGTATGTATGTGTATATGGGTTTATGTATTGTTGTAGCAATGTATGTTTATATATGTGAGTTTGTATTTTTGTATGTATGTATGTATGTATGTATTTATGTGCATAACCAGCAATAAGTAATGTTGACAGGGCTACTTCATGGAATAACACTGTGATCTAAGGAATTTAACACTGTAAGGAGAAAGGGCCCAAAATATAATTTAATAAGAAACTATAAAGAAGTATGGATTATCTTCCCTTGTCTGAAATGTCTATTGAAAGGATAACAAATTTACAGATACATATATACTAAGGTATACGAGTGCAAACACATACACACACACATACACATATACACATCAATTTTTTTTTATTTAATTCAATTCTAAAACAGTCAACAAAAAGTTTCCAAAAGATGTTATTATTATGTTACAAACATTTTTAAACAAATTTTTATTCAAAAGTTATCTAACCTGTTGCAGTATTTCCACTAATTAGTTTGATTTTTCTGCTGCCATTTTCTTGCATGATGGACTGGAAAGTTTTCAAGCAGTGAGGCTGGTACCAGTGGATTCCTTGGATTTCAATGTGTAAGCCTGGACAGCTTTCAGTGGCTGTGTCTTCTTCACCTTCAGAAGCTTCCTTGCAGCCATGACCTGAACACTTGAACAGATGTTTGTTAAGATCCTGAAAAAAGAATAAGAGAAGATTTTTGTATGTGTGGATGTATGATATATATATATATATATATATGTGTGTGTATATGTATGTATGTATGTATGTATGTATATTTTTGTGTACTACTGTGTTATTATTTGTGTGTGTTTACAAGTTTTGTGCATGCACCTGGAGGAGTGTGTGTTTGTGGCATGTCTATGAGTATATACCTCTGTATGGAAAAGAAATAATAAAAAAAATGCCTGGCTACATATTTCTATATAGGCTTAAGTTATTGTTAAACTTTATTGTTAGCAAAGTTTAGAATTTTATTTCAAAAAGTAGTTACAATTAAGTAATCTATTTACCTTACAAATACATCCGGAATTTTATATTCATTTTTGTTTCTCTTCACTGTCATAATATTTAATTGACATACACTTTACAAATATTAATATTTCTATTTTAAAGTGTTTTACCTCAATATCTATGCTGCCACCTACAGCAGAGTCTGAGGCAAATGATTTCATGGCATCCAGAATTGGTCTGTAGCCTGTACATCGACAGAGGTTACCAGCAAAGTGATCCTCAACCTCTTGTTGGGTTGGCCTAGCATTCTCCTGCAGGAGCCTGTAAAGATGAACAGACATATAACATTGATTTCTTTGTTTGTCAGTGCAGTTGGAACATAATGAAGAATCAAATAATTTTCTGTCATTTGCTGGATGATGACAAACAATTCAGTAATTCTGATGTATATCAGTCTTCAGATGAAAGTTTCTAAATGTCTGTGTTATGTGTAAAAAGGGACTTTTATATCAAACTTCTAAAACAATTAATTTATGGGTTTTTTAAAAGCTGATTAAAGAAATGATACAAAAAAAAAAAAAATAATAATAATAAAATAAAATTGAATGGTAAATACAAACACTGAGTCAGTCATTTATTTATGTCAAATTTATGCTACATTTTGTTATGAAGCATAGCCTGTGGAGCTATTTGTTGATATGTGAAATAAAGTTTGTAATAAATGTTTAAAAATAAATGTAGTTATCACATTGTTACATTGTGTAATTTTAGACAATTTACCAATAGGAAAAATAATTCACAATAAGGTAAAACATGAAAATATTAATTTCCAAAGTTGGTTACCTACCCATACATGTTCATAACTATCCCTGGGGTGCAGTAACCACACTGGGTGGCATTGTGTTTGGCCACTCTGTCCTGAATTGGGTGGAAGCCATTTTTCTTACTGCCCAGTCCCTCCACTGTTGTGATCTGCCACCCATCTACACTGTAGAGTGGACACAAACACTGAAACATAAATACTTGT
>CM022679.1:24889501-24904501 GCA_012295275.1 Chrysomallon squamiferum
AAACCTAGTAAAAGATGTTTTGATTTGGTGGCTAACCTTGAACTGCAAATGAACGTTTTGTGATAAAAACACGAGGTGATAGAGCCAGTATATCGCTGTAGTGAGTGAAATCTGTACAAATGTTTACTAAACGTTCAGTCAGATGTCTCGCTATACCACGTTCTAATAATAGAAAGTAACCAAGCGAGTGAAAACCCGCCGAGTATGCTACATTTATTTACTATTTACACCAAGGCCTTGACCACTATTTGTGCCTACATCTGCTGATAAAATTTATTATAAAAATGTTAATACAAATCAACAAGCTAGCTTATTTGTTTTGTTTTCAGTTATACAGGTCATTCAAAAATCCCTCTTCAAGAATTCCTCTCCAACTCCGGTCAGCATCTCCCTTGTAACAAGATTGCAGGCATGTACACATGTGTATGAAAGAGAATGTGCATCATAGCGAATGGATATGTTTGTTTCTAGAGAGAAGGTGTATAAGTGTGTGTATGTGTTCGAGAGATTTGGTATGTATGCGAATGTGAAATGAAAATTGGGTACATAGCTAGCTGTGCATGCGTTTGCTAAAGAAAGTGTATGCCCGTGCAGTGCATTACATACACAATAGGTGGTACAGGTTCCGGACCAATTATCCGGCGTCCTGAAATCCGGAAAGACCAGGAAGCCGGATGTTTTATCCCGACGCTATTTTCATAGCTCGCGCGCGCGGGTGTTGTCCTCACCAGATCGGAACTACTCTTTCAAGCCGCGTAGCTTTCATTCACTCGCCGCATTGTTTACCTGTCGAGTCGCCACAGTTGTGTGTATCGTCAATTCTTTGTGTTTTTAATTTTAAAATGTTTATGCCTAATTATTTACGTATTTAGATGCTTTGGTACCATAAAACTGAAAAATGCAGAAATCCGGAATGCCACAGGCCCCAAGGAGTCCGTATAATTTGTCCGGTATGTATGTCAAAGCGTATATTCACGAAAATGAGAGAGATGGCTGGTATGTAGAGTTGTGGCTGAGAGATGTATGCTACACTGATGGCTAGGTTTGTGTGTATTTTTATCAGAAATAGAACGTTTGTGAGTTGATATGTGAATGTGAAGTCAGTTACTGAGACAATAGTTAAAAGTGATTATGATAGAAAATGTATTTGATGTCGCTATAGATTATTATTATTATTATTATTATTATTATTATTATTATTATTATTATTATTAGAAAACCTAATATTTGCTCGAACGTGTAGATTATTTTATTTACTTATTTATGAAATAATAAGAAACACTGATGGTTTTGTGAAAGGAAAATTCAGTCATAACCTCAACTGGTTCTGCCGTAATCATAACTGTTTGTTGGAAGGTAATTTTTTTATTATTATTATTATTATTATTATTTTTTTACTGAAACTTGACACACACACACACACACACACACACACACACACACACACCGATTTATTTTATTGTGATTAACCATCTAAACCTACGTCCAAATTATTCATATTTTTTTTTTACAAATTCTAATTGGTAGATTAAATAATATATATTTTAATGATATTTTGGCATTGTCGTTACATGTTTAGCAGCCTTAGTAAGAAAAAAATTAATTAAATAAGAACAATATAATTATATAAAAGTTTAATTAAATAATTAATTTCTGAAAAGCGTAAATAATATACTATTCATTTTATTTTTTTTATTTCGTTATTATGAAATAAATAAACTCATTAATAAGTTTTATCAGTGTTCAGTTTTTATTATTTTAATATTGAAATTTGGTGCTTGCGGAAGGGGGTAATTTTCTTTAAAATTAAGGAAGAAAATCCAACGGAAGAAGATCATATGGCGGTAAATTCGTAAGCGATCTCATAAGTGGAGAATGTTTGAATCGACCAGCTTCTATGGATCAAAATACTTAAAGTTATTATCGTCATATTTTCAATGATGTATCTCCATATATTGAGTAATGGGTATTCTGTTTAATGGGAAGATAGTTCTGTCTAGGCTCCAAGCTAGTCACTATAAATTAATTTGTAAACAACTGATCTAATGACTAATGTGGTTAATTTAACAGTAATTTAAATAACAAAATTAAAAAATTTTATTAATTTTTTTTTTTTATACTGTTGTTACACTGCTTGTAAGAATGAGTTGATGTTTTAATTATTCTATATTAAAAGGCGAAGACATGAAATGATTACTCATGCTGTGGAGAAAAGAGTTAAAGAATATGTGGAGCACAAACTTCCAAAACAGTTTAAACCTAGGTGTGTATGCAGTATCGTAATTATTGTATAAAAAAAGCTGAAACAAAATAAAAATATATATATCTGACATAAAATAAAAATAAATTAAATTTTAAAAAAAACATTAAAAAAAAAAAACACGACTTTTTGACATCTTGATAATTATATATTTTATTCTACATAATCCAAAATCTGTAATTTTGGCTGTCAATGTTATACCAAAATAAACTATTCCAATTAGTTCAAGCTTGCAGATTTTGAGATTTGGGGCTTGGTTAAAAATACATTTATTTTTTAAATATGAAAAAAAAAAAAATAATAATAATAATGAAAGAAGAAATAAAAAATGGGTTTTGAAAATTCATTGTATTATGTTTCACAGTAAATAATTAAGGAAAATCTGCTGCTTTGTTAAAAATTCTGAAAATGTATACATTTTATTTCAGCATTACTGGGCCATCATTACTCAGGAAAACATTTTTTCGTCAGCAAGAAGCATTTGAATATGCACGAAGCAAAGCAAAAGTAAAAATATGATTATCATGATAATAAATTCACAAGAATACTCAGCTACTACATTAAAGTATCTTATTGCTTTCTGAAGAAATATTTTTGTAAATATGTTAAATTAAAGTTATTCGAGGGATTCATAGACCAGATATGCATCTTCTGTTCACACAGGACATCCTAATTTGGTCTGAGCTTTATTTGTATTCTAAGAGCAATTTTAAACCAGTCAGTGGTTTATAATTAAGTATATTTTATAAAATGTTTACAGTATAATCATAAATATAAATTAGATGATTTTTTTATGCGTTTCATGAACTTTTTTGTTATGTATAAACTTTTGGAGGTTAATTTTCTTCTGTAGAATTTCTAAATACATATATACTATATAATATAAGGATTTACAATTTGTACATAATAAATAAGCCTTCATGTTTTTAAATGAGTGAAACATTTAAACAAACAGTCAGTACAATAAATAAAATTTAAAAACAAAATAATAATAAATAGATAAATAATGTAAAATCATGCTTATGTTTACTGTTGTAACAGATAGTGGTAGATTAGTTGTGCTAAATATTGTACATGAGTTAATATGAAGTGTTCCCTATTAATAGTTATTCAGTCCCATGTTAGAATTAGTATTATTGTGGAAATTAATTGTTTGAATAATCACTTGTAATCATAAAACAGAGTATATGAGTTTAGCTGTCTTTAATTACTTCTTTTTTTATATATGCTGTCTGGTACAAATAAGTTAATAGTTTATTATGGAGCAAATGAATTTCACTGACATTCATAATTTATCAACTTAAAGATAATGTTTAAAAGCAAAATGTGAAACTATTTACAATTCCTTTAATGTTATGGTAATTTGTTAATTTTGATGCCTTCTTGCAGGATCTTTGTGTGTTTGCCTTTGAGAGTGAAACTTTGGGAGAGGAAAAGGGGCAGAGGATGTACCTAGTGTGTAGTTTACCTGTATTCTGGCATTACTACAGGTAATATAAGTAACATACAGGTAATAAATGCATGTTTTATAGATACACATTAAATAATCACACTGCGTGATAGGTAATATCAGTATTAACAGATATAATTTAAAAAATGTATTATTTGATTTCTAAGGTGATTACTGGTATATCATTTAAAAGAATAATCACTGATCATTATTCATGTAAAACTATTAATTTTTGTTTGTGTATGGGGAAAGACACTTAAAATATACTTTGCTGTTGATTACTGATTAATTAGGTAATGGATTCCTTCCTAGTAACAGCTACAGGTTTCCTCTCTTCGATTTTTCATCAACATGTTTTTAACCTTATGATTTTTAACTTTACATCTGTTGAGGTGTCACTACAAATATTCATTCTATTTACAAACATGTCAAGGGATAAAATCTTTACCATTTGCTTTTTTTTGTTTTTTTACTACTTTTTTAATATATTATTTTCTTTTCCAGTCAGTTAAAAGAAAGTCAAAGACACCATTATGAGGTGATTCCAGAAGGTAAATAATTTTATTGTTAATCTGCCTTAACTAATTATTAACTGTTAGGTATGTGCAGCCATGAAAAATACTTTACAAAAATGTGCAATAGAATCCACATTGTATTTTAATTTGTAAGATACTATTTTATTTTTATTTTTTTAATAGAGCAAATGTATTTTCAATAAATATCATTACAAAAATTTGATCTACATTTAATTTAAAATAATTATAATAATAATAATAAAACGAATCTTCTTTAGGAAAAAGATAAATTTTATGGTGGAGTTGTTTTACTGAAGCATTACAAAATATCCACTAGCTGCAAATTAGGTCAGGACAAATGTTCAGAAATTTAATGCTGTCAAATAATATCAAATTTAAAAAGACAGATCATTTTATTATTATTTTAATCTTTAGAATCAAAGGTTTATATTCTCTTAATGAGTTTCAGGATAAATATTTTCTAATGTTTTAGCAGAAAACCTTGATTATATCTATGCATAAATCTTGATATGAAATGGTGTGGGAAAAAAATAATTGCGACTGCTGATTAATTACTATTATCAGGAGCGGTGTGCAAGCTTTATTTTGATCTTGAGTTTGACATAGAGAAGAACACACAAAGTAATGGGGATGAAATGGTTGATACATTAATCAAGGTATGCACACAGTAACAAGTCCCAGAATATTTTTTTATTCCGGGTATTTTTAAGGCACAATTTATTAATTATTAATAATGTATTAAATAATACAAAATAATAATAATAATAATAATAATAATAATAATAATATAATAAATAAAAAACCCAAAGAAAAAAAACTGTGTGTGTTTATATATATATATAAATTATTTTAAGTGGTTACAAGATATAATAAAATGAATGAATAAATACAGGAAAAATGTAAACCTATATATATCTAGATATACATATATATATATATATAGGTTTACATTTTTCCTGTATTTATTCATTCATGTTATTATATCTTGTAACCACTTAAAAAAATGAAAGAAATCCTTGAAAAATTAATAAATGAGCAGCAATTCAAACCCGGATGATGTAAAATGTATAAAAGTAAGTAAACTGGCAACTCAGATCAGAACAGTAAATTTGATTTCTCTTTATCAGTTTAAAGTTTAGCTAGGGTATTTCATTCATTTTTCAGTATTTATTTATTTATTTATTATTATTATTAATTTTTATTTATTTCTTCTTTTTTTTTAACATCACTGCACAATAATTTAACAGTAACAAAATATATTTAGGCCATTTTTCATACGGCCAAATTTACAGTTTAAATATATTTCTTTTTTGCCGTTCAATTCGGTATCAGAAGTTTAATTTTTTTTGTGTGTGATTTATATTTTTTAAGTATGTCTGCTTCTGGATGAAACATCAGTTTGGAGTGTTGTGTTCTAGAAAAGATGTACTTGATTTAGACTCCAGGTAAGTCAGTAGATATTGTGCTTTATATTTTTTAGTTACTCTTTTTCTTTTTCTTCTCCTTTTAAATATCTCTGAAATGAAGATAAAATTTAGAAACATTTTTGATTTTATTTGTACCTGACAACAGAATATAGTAAACTTCTGTTGGACAGTCTTTACACTGTCTTTTTGGTTGAAACATGTAAAACTTGAATTTGATAAATTTACATAATATAAACTAGCGTAAATATGTAGACTAGTCTATCTTTAGGTATCTTCTGTTATTCAGTTTAAAAATGTCACATTTCATGCACAGTTTTAATAATTTATACAATGATTATCTAAATTTAATAACTGTACAGTTTATAAACATACTTTGAAACAGTTCTGAAGGTTTGTTTCTAAATGTTTTTAACTCTTAATTTCTTTATTTTGGTCTACACCTTTTAAAATACAAATGATGGAAGTTAAGCTTCACTTACGTCTTTAAGAAAAAAGAGAAAAACCAAAAAAAGAAGAAAATATACAAACACATTACTTCTTTAATAAAACAAATTTGCACCTTTCCATATTGAGTTTTGAATGTAATGTCATATTTTTTATAAACATGTCTTTGTTTTTATATTACGTACACACACACACACATTTCATATTTTGTTCTCAAATTCTACATTTCTTTAATCTAATCAAACTTTTTTCTCTCAGCACAGCCAAAAAGTTCAGTCGTCATCTAATCTTTCAGCTTGCAGATGTTGCATTTAAAGACAACATTCATGCAGGTATGAACTAATAAAACATTTATAAATAAAATAGCTGAGTTTCATAAACTTGAAATGTATTCAGGAATTAATTCCATAAAAATTAATCATTTTGTAATGTGTGATAGATGATACACTACCAATAGTTTTAATTAATTATAATATTAATATTATTATTATGAAGGGTTAAATGCTATGTTATCAGTTAAATCTTTATTTGATTATATTATTAAATTTTTATAAAAACTAAAATTAATGTCATAATAATTTGTGATTGTAATGTGTTTATATCAAATGTCTGTGAGGGGATTTTTATTTATTTATTTTTTCTGATTTTTTTCAGGAAAATTTGTGAATCACATTTTCACAATACTTATGAATATAGTCACTGATCAGAAAATTGATATAAAACCCTCAGACAACAATACAAAAGAAAACTCCTTGTTAACTGATAATCAAAATTTCATTACAAAACAGTCATCTGAAAATACAAATAGTGCTGGCACAGAGAGAAAAGACTCTAAAATTTGCTGTACAGAGGAATTTAATGACGAGAATGGTGATGAGAAAAAGAAGAAGAAGGATACTAAAAGTCTTGATGAAAAACAGTTGGTAATGGCTTCCTTTACACAGGACCAGCTGAAGTCATTAGTGGTACACGGAAAGAATGATACAGATGTGTTGTTGTGTGATTTAGGTAATCAGATTCCCAATCCAAACAAAAAAAATAAATAAGATAAATAAATTCAAAAAGGTATATAAAATAAATAAATAAATAAATAAATAAACAAATAAAAATAAAAACAGTAAAAACTGTCATAGAAATATTTTCAATTTCAAATAATTTTTGATATTATTATTGTTGTAATTTGTTTCTGTGTTAAGTTCAGTTTCAGTCTTTGTTTTAGTTCATGACATCCATGGGTTTGACAAATTTAATTAAGTTTTATTTCATTGTTGTAGGTGTTTATACAAAGAATAGAAACTTTCGGCTTTACAAGTCCAGTAAACTGGGCAAGGTAAACCCACTAGAGTTGTCACATCACAACCAATATGTGATTCCAGACAGTGATGAAAGAAATACAGACGAACAGACATTCCACAGTTCTTTTATATGTAATGTGAGGTGTGTAAAATCACTTATAAAACAATCCTTCAGATAATAACTGGTTTCATATTCGTAAAATATATCAACTCTTATGTCAAAATAAAGTATATTATACGTAGATGTATATGTACTGGTTTCATACTGGTAAAATAAAGCAAATATTGAAATAATATCTATATTAATTCTAGATCTATTTATTTATTTAATGTAAAATGAATCAATTCTCTGCCCACATAAATTGTCCTTGAAATAATAACTACATTAAGTATAGATCTATTTACTGGTTTAATCTAAAGAATTAAAACAAATATTGAAATAATACAGGGTGGCCCAGATGTAACCGAACCTGAATTGTTATGAAAAGTTACAGTTAAATGAAACAAATTTTATTTCATATAGTTACAGCAAATGTCCAAAATGCAAACCATTATTTGTAATACAGTGATGACATTGTTCAATGGTTGATTCAGTTACTTTTTTTTTGAGCCTGGAGTTCCCGCAGTCGATATGGGTGCAAGCCAATATCCGACATGATGCGTTGTAAAGACGATCGTGATATGCCCAGCTCTGCAGAAGCACGTCTCTTGGATTTGCGAGGGCTGTTGACGTATGATGATGCTACTAATTACTGGTTGGCAATTGTCTTCATTGTTCTTGGTGCACCAGGTTCATACGTGTCGGCAACGTTGCCAGTTTGTTCAAATTTTTGTACCAATTCGTAGACTGACGATTTTGATGGAGGTGGTGTATCAAACGATTCATTCCAATGATCAATAACATTTTTATAACTCCTCTCCGACAAATAATAATTGTTAACAGCTAAATACGTTCTTCCAATTTTAAAGTGCCTCGTGTGTTGGCCATGTCTGTTAAATGAAAGAGGGCGACAACGAAGACAATCAAAGAAGAAGGTTTCCGTCCTCTCTTAAATAGGCTTTGCAACACTTTCAGAGGTGATGACGAAACCAGTTAACACAGCCATGCATGTGAAGTCCCTTTACCAATTATCCCTGATATTGATTTCTTCAGTATTTCGTGAAGCAGACTTGAAATCAGTGATCACCGATTGAGTGTTCGGGTTCGATTACATCTGGGCCACCCTGTACATTAGTATGAATTAGTTGAATTTAAGCTGTTAACTTAGATTAAATCAATGCAACCCATTAAGTAATAATTTTGTATATGCCAGTGTAAAGTTGTATAAAGTAATTTAAAGTCATTCTTGAAATAATACATTTTTATGTTCAAATGTAATGCAAACTGTTCAAAACAAAATAAATAAAAATAATAATAATAATAATAAAAATAAAATGTTCTAAAAATTCCATTTTTCTTTTAAGATACACAAATCATTTAAGAATACTGAATTTTGAATCCAATGATTTGACAAATAGAACTGTAAAAAGAAACAGAACCAAACAACAGAATGAAAAGGAAATGTCACTCAAAACTGGTAATTTTGTATATTTACACCACTTTTAAAAGTTTTTTTTGTTTGTTTTGTTTTGGTTATATACAAAGAAACTTCCAGTTTGTAGTAACGATAAAAAGAAAAAAGAAGATCAACAAAAAACAAAACAAAACAGCAACAATATAATACAGTTAATTTTAGTCTGAATGTGAATTTGTTTTTCGTAACTGGGTTTAACAACAGCAGATCTGAAATACAAATAATTAATTTTTGTTTGGAAACATTCTCTGAATAGATTAAGACTCTCTTTCAACAAATGAGGAAAAAGGTTTATTTTTGTGTGGTGTACAAAAAAACATCCAAAAAGTAAATTCAGAATTTGTTTCAGATACTGTAGAGGGCTACAGAACATCACCATATCCTGAAATTGATGCATTTGTGTCTAGTATTGTCAGTGGTGACGGTCATCAAGGTTACATCAGACACTGGACATATTTTACACACGAAGAACTTCTTGTATACGATATTGCAAAATTTCGGTTTTGTGAAAATGTTGGTCGTGAACATAGAAGCAATAATGTTATGTGAGTTGTACAGAAATAATATTACCTAAGTAATATAACAGTAAGGTTAGGTATATTATATGGAATTTAGAGAATGTATATTAAACATTGATACTTTTTAAAGTTTTGAACAGATTTTTACAAAAAGATACAAAATAATTCAAGGTGTTACTGGTTGCAAGATATGAAATAAATATATTTTGAATGTACCAGTCGTAGCAAGAATTACAGAAACCATGAAATTAAATAATAAATTATTATCTCAAATTAACTTTAGTATGCTGGGCTGTTTCTTGCAATAATTTGTAACCGTTTTCTTTATACTGTTGTTATCTATGCACAGTTATGTAAACTTAAGGATGTCGATAGCATCAAAAATGTTAAATATTTTAAATGTTATTTGTTATGTATTTTAGGCTGATTGTGGACATGAAAAAAGGAGTTTATTATCAGAAATGTCATGACCCAGATTGTCAAGCACAAAACTTCAAGTCACCAGGTGAGGTATTTATAACTAACAGATCTTTAAATAAATTTGTTTATTGTTAATTTTCATTTCTTATGCAGCTCTTGACAGTCACTGTAAGGCTAGAAAATATTAAAACTATATATTTTGTCACTGTTTCTGGTCACAATTTTGTTTTTTTACCCGTATTGAAATTTTAAAATATAAAGTCTGTTTTTAAGAAAAATATCTCTCTTGTACAGAAATTTTTATATTTCTAAAGTACAGTTAAATAAAATAATCTATTTCAGTTTATTTATTTATTAAATACTATAGAAAATGGAAATAAATTCAAATTAAATTAATTTATCTCTCAAACTAATACTCTTGCATTTCTTTTTATCCATCCTGTATTAATCTTACAGAGAAGAAAAAAAAAAAAAAAAAAAGGTGATAAAAATGTTAGAACTCTAATTCCATTTAGCAGTTTTAAAAAAAGTAGAAAGTTTGCAGTTTTCAAATTATTTGATTCTATTGCAGATTATAATCTTCCTCACAACGTGTTGCCAGCACACTACTTTGATGATCTAGAGGATGCATCATCAGCAGAAGATAACTTTGATTCTGATTTTGAAGATGAAGAATGTTTAAAGGAAGTAGAAAACATGGAAAAGTCTTTGATAACAGAGGATGAAGGGTTGAGTGACACAGAACTGCTATCAGCTGCTGAAGATCTCGAAAACAGCATTCATGAAGAGAGAAAATAACCAGAAAACTGAATTTACTTATGAAATTTGCAGTCGGAGTATCATTAAAGAATAAATAATGTCACAAGGAAGGTGCCTACAAACAAGTTTATATAGTACGTAGTAAGGTAGTATTTTGTTGTGTTGCTGTTCCCCAGTGAAAACTAAAATTAAAAAACAAAAACGTAGGTTATAGTTTTTTAACATATGGGGTTGGGTTTGTATTTGATGGTTTCCATTCCTTCTGCATATGAGATAGCATGGAATAATATCGTGTTAAAGCATTGGTATTTATTTATTGTGTTAGCTTTCTCCAAATGACAAGTCAGCAAAAAAAAAATCCAGGTTATAGGAGTTTAGTAGGTGAAGCTAGTTACTGAGTTTCCAATCTTTCTGTATTATAAAGACAACAGATTATAATGCTTTGTTAAAGCACTGGTAAAGTGGCAACATGACAGTCATCAAGAGAATGGAGTAATTTTTATCTAAAAATAAAATATTCTTGAACAAAGGCTTTGTATAAGAATACAAAACAATTAAAATCATTAAAATAATACATTACTCATTTCTAATCTTTATGCTTTATTGTAAAATAAATACATATATTGCACCTTTTTATTTTATTTTTTACTAAATTGCATTTGAACAAACGTATATAATGTACAGCTCACGTGGGGCTGACTATATAGATATATCTTACAATATATTTTTTAATTTTTTTTTATTTATTTAATATATTTTTTATAATTATATACAAAATAAAAATGCATTACTCAAATAAATATTCTGTTATTGATGTACTGAAACAGGGGATTCTTAATAACTTTATCAAAAATTGTTTATTTTTAAACAGGAGAACTTCATGAAACACTTTTGTTCAGTTGTTAGGAAAACTGTGCTATACAAACAAAATCAGTTGAAGATTCAGAAATCTTCAGGACACATCCACTCCAGGAAGAGAATTTGTTTTTAAAGATTTGTGTACAAAGCAACTTTTTTATGGATCAGAACATTAAAACTGCTCAATAGATGATTCATCAAACAGGCACAATTATTAATTACTTACAACTCTGACTGATTATTTTATCTTGGGAAAAATGTTTATGAAAGAATAGCTCAAGCTTTAATACTGTGCATTCCAAGTAGATAATCATAGTTTATTGGAGAATAGAGGATATTTGTAAGTATATTAATTGATATAACTTTGTTCATGTAAAAGAGTAAAACAAATAATAATCTTATTAAGAAGAATAAAACCACCAAAAAATGTATCTGTTGTAAAAGTAGTTCAAACTTAAGCAGAAGCATCAAAGAATTTCTCCAGAAGCTCTCCCACTTGTTCCTCTGTGTATTTTATGTATTTCTGAGGGTTTCTTGTGAAGTTGACATTCTTGAACTTGTTGAGAAATATTTGATATCTGAGAAGAATGTATTTCTTATTGTCCTGTATTAGCGACTGTCGCAGCTCTGGATCAGGAATGGCATATCCCTTCTGGATGCGATAGATTTCTTCAAGCTCTTTGTTGAAGCCCTGAAAATAACATCAGTTTTTATTTAGTTTCACAAATCATCATCCAAAATAAATATGAAAAAGTTCTCAAAGTTAAATAACCATTAGATGCATGTATTTGATATGATTGAAACATTATAAAAATGGCTGGGCTAATTACCAAATATCTTTAAATATGAAATTAACACATTTCTTCATATGCCTTTCCTGGAATGATAATAACCTACAAAGTTATGCCAGTAAAAAGTTTTGGTTTCTAAAACTTGGACCGATTTCAACTGACAGTATAACTGCTGGTATATATATTTATGTATCTGTACTACAACAATATTGTAAGCACATATGTTTAATCTTACCGTGAACTTATCTTTGATGTTTTGCTTATCTTTGTCCTTCAGCTGAAAAAAAAAAGAAGATTAAACAATGTTACTCATGAAAACAGAATAATAACAGATAACTGGATGACCCAATCCAGTATGTATCAATAAATGTTGATGCAAGTGATTGTGTAATAATATCTCTGAAAACAAACATGGTATTTAATACTGAAAGGTCTTACAACTTTTGGTACTAAAATGTATACTCTTTGTTCACAGATACATGGTTTTGTTTATATTTATTTTGACTTGGTATATTTGACGGAATAGGTAATAATAGTGTTGTTAATATTATAAAAAGTTTTGCCAGTGAATAGAGTACTGTGTGGTCCTACAGTGAGAAAAACAGTTACAGTACCTTTACAACATCACCCTGTGTTCTTTGAAGAGATATAGGCTTGTCCACCTCCATTATGAAGTGCAAAACTTTGTTCCAACTACAATATTCAATAAATTGCAATAAAAAAAAATTAATTCACTTTTAATTTCTGTCTGAATAAAAGCATTGTAATAGTTCTGTGATGTAAATTGTTTTTGTTTTTTTTATTTTAAAAGGGATGACTACATCACACTTGGTACATTTAACCCTGTTTGTGAGTAGGTACATTTAAAAAAAGAATTCCTGTTTCTAAATTGTAAGAATTTCCAAGTAAACTGATTATACATAAAATAACTCATTAATTTCTTGTGCTATTGTTAAACATTCATTAATCACCTAATTTCTAGCTGCAGAATGACAAGAAATAAATAGATTCTTATTTAACAAACATTACTATAATTTAAAAACCTATCATATAATAATAATATGTTCATTAAAGAATAGCATACTGGCATATGTATAAAATTATAGTTAGTGAGCATCTCATGGTGGCAAGAAAACTATCTTAGGTAATTATGTTATGCAGAAAGGTTTAAAAAAATAAATAAAAATTCAGTAGATGAGGTGTTGATTCATCTCACTTGTCTCACCTCTCTGAGTAACTGCGTTTCTGCTCTATAATCTGCTCCTCGTAATACTCTTCAACTTTTGGATTCCACTCCAGTAAGAGCTGTATCAACCCAGAACTAAAATTATAAATAGACATTGAGTAATGCAGCTGACTAATTAAATTATTACTCATAAATTAAAACTTAGCCTAAAAAATTTGTATTGATATTGGTATTTATTTATGTACAAATTTTTAATAAAATAAATGTTCCATGATTTCATATTAATTTCAATATAATTAGACTTTAAGAACACCAGTCACTGATTTGCATACATTTCTTTTAATGACAGAATTTTGTATGTTTGCATTTTGAAACAAAAAGGAAAACATACCTCTTTAGAGATTTGAGAATGTAGTTGCTGTTGTTTAACATAAATATAGGTTTCAGAGCTGGGTCACTGTATGTCTCTGCCTTGTTGCTGAGATTCAAGCCAAGAGCAGATAACACACGAGCTGAAATAAAACACACAATATAGTTAGTTAAACTCCATTGTCAAATTCATATTTACAGTCCAGTATAATCACATGTTAAAGGACTTGGACATAAAAATATGTATAGTCAGAAAATAAAAAAATATGTTGTCACTGTTGAATTTATAATGCCAGTTTCTTACAATCATGTTATAAAGGACTTGCTTTAGAATTTTCAGGACAGAACTGTCTGCTTATTAATGTCTGTGGTATGCACAGCTTGTGCATAAGTATATATGTTGTTAGAATATGAAAAAATAATGCAGTCACAGAAGAATGTATATTGGCAGTCTATTATAATCATGTGATAAAGCACTTCTGTTATAAATTTTGGAATACAACTGTTTACTTATTAAGATATGTGATTAAGAAAGCTGTGCTAAGAACACACATTATCAGAAGGAGAAAATGGAATAGATTTTTTATTTTTTTATTTGTTCTTTACATTGTGTTTTGTTAATTTATTGTTACAGTTTAGTATTTTAATCTATCAAACTTACTCATGTAATCAGCTACTTTCATTCTGCACGTCTCAAATGTAATTTCCTGTGATGATGGTGCAGCCTGTTCTCCTGTTAAAACAAATTCATACAAGTTTATAGTTGCAGTGTGACAGGAGAATGGGGACTGATAAATAACTAATGAATGTAAATTTAATTCTGTCATTTAAAATCAGCTAAAACATCTCTAGATATCACTGATCTGAAAAACACACACACACACACAGACACGACAGGTATATGTGAATAGAATATAATATGTAGGTGTGTATATACACACACACACACACACACACACACACATATGCTATATATATACATTTATTATTATTGTTTATTATCATTATTATTATAATTATTATTATGTCTGTGACTATATCTTATGCATTGTCCATTAACTGGCCATCATAGAGAAGTATTTATATATTATTTTTACCATGCATTAGTAACAT
>CM022679.1:24909501-24912067 GCA_012295275.1 Chrysomallon squamiferum
AAAGAATATTTCATAATTTATTTTAAAATGTAACTAAGAATAAGAAAAATATGCTATGAAGATCAGTAAATAGCTGTTATAACTGAACTTTAGATTCAGAATTTAATTAGAATGTATAACCATACTGAAACACAAAATCTTTAACGAACATGCATTTATTGATAAACACACAAAACACATATTAAACAGAACCTTCGTATAATCAAGGCATATAGCCTGGGAAGTAGATAAACTTGTACAAGTGGTTGTAAAATGAATTCTACATAATGGGACTTATTAATGTCTACTAATTAGGAACTATCTACATTCCAGTACTCTTGAGCAGTGTGCAGTGAACAATGATTTAATACTCAGTGGCACTGCTGCATGATTATGGTGCATCAGTTCAGCCACCTGCAACATGTTGTCCACAGTCACGATGTATGCTCTGCATGTTTCCAATGTGTTCTCTCCCAGTAATTTTTATTTACAAATATTTAAGCTGGTAAGAATGCAGATGCCTGCTACCTTAATGTAAGACAGATGAATCTGTATGGCTGCCATTATTTTAAATCAGAAAGAGTTTCCAACTAAAACTTTCTATAGATTAAAACGGCAGAAAATAAACCTACAATGCACATATGCCTAATAAAAATCGAAGATAGTGCATTGAAATAGTAAATACCAACATGAGCAAAATAAAACAAAACTGAAGAACTAACAACACAAGAAAAGAAAACACACAAGCACCTGCATTTCACTTGTATTGAAAAGTCTGTTCATACTGTAAGGCAGAAGATGTAAACCAACTAGTTCCTTTTGCTTCTCTATATATTCGTATTTAAGAAAACTAATACTACACAAAATATGATTTTCTATGTTTTATCATATATCAATACAAATATACATAAATATACATAATATATATTACACATTATACATAATAACATACATAAAAAGAATCTTTTGAACACACACACACACACACACACACACACACACACAGGGATGTCATCACAAGTATATAAAGTATGTTTTCATGTACAGAGGACTGTAGAAGAAAAATAAAACAGCAGAAACATTTTGTGCAGTATTAATAACTGGCAACATATATACCTGGATCAAATGGTTTCTTTATCAGTGATGTTGCAGTCTTTTTCCATCTATATCTGAAATTAAACAAATGTATTTTGGTCAAAAGCAATCAACAAGTTTTTAATCTACTCTCACAGATACAGTTATGTATCTTAATGATTTCAGATTCTCCTGAATTAAAGTTAATAGAATTTAAATGTAACAACTTTCAAACTAAACCCAGCATTTCACAAAAATAAAGCTAAATAATAAAGAACTATATTAAATTTAAATAAAAAACTAGGATGATTCTATACTTTTTTTGTTAGGAAGCATCAACTGCTGGAAAACTATCATAACGTGCTATTGAAAATATAAAAATAACATGGAATTCAATTATTGCTAAAATTAAGTATATTATCACAAATATTTAACTATCTCTTTCAAAACAACTTAATACTTGCCTAATTTTTGTGTGTAAAACTACATGTTAACAATACAATTATTTCTTATCACTGTCTAATGTTAGAAAGCAAAAGGAAACAAACCCTATTCTTTTCATACTCTTCCTGTTGGGAATGTCTTTAGCTCCACGGAATTTCACACCCTAAATACAGTACAATAAAATATTAAAAATTATTGGAATGGAAATCACATCACCTTTAACATGCATTTAAAGCTCATATAAAATCACATCACCATTGTTACATTATACAAGAATAAATCAACATGAAAAAAAAAAAAAACAGGAAATACACTCAAGAAAAAACGATGGTACTAAATTTGCTAGTACAAATGCAACAAATACACTTGGAAATCCCTAATGGGTTTTCTGTGTATTATAAAAAAAAGTATCAATTAATGTATATATTTTTATTTAAATTTTGATTAATTCAGCTACATCTCTTTAATTAATTATTTATGTGATCCCCAGGCCTGAACTAGTTAAAAAAGACTTTAATGCCAAAAAAAAAAAAAAATCGTCCCAGCATATTTGTATCAGCAAACTCAAAATGAGGTATTAGTTCAACAAAAATAAAGAAATTATTTATATTTATGTCCCTTACCAAAGATGGAGAATTAGCTGTCAAGAATGTTCGGCTACTACCACTGGATGTTTTCAGGTGTTCCTTCAACCTGAAACATAAAAACATTTTATATTTGTTTCACTTCAGAACATATTTTAATTAAATCTGTATTAATTTGTTATAATTTGAATTATAATGAGTATTTTTAAATTCTATTATTACATTTTGAACATAAATCTAAATTTTTAAATTTGGAATTTCAACTTTTTTTCTTTTTTTTTGAATTTGCTTTTAAAATTAGAGATCCTGCTATTAGATAAATATAACACAGTTTTAAAATAAAATTTTAAGAAATAACAAAATTGAAACTAATCAATGAGAACAAGAACCAAGTTAATAAATTACTACTGATAGCAAATAGCTCTTAACACTATGAGATTACTAAAATAAAATAATTAACAACATTCAGTTATAAGTAAATTAAA
>CM022679.1:24912267-24936206 GCA_012295275.1 Chrysomallon squamiferum
TGATTTTATATTATTGTAGCCCATCTTGAAAACTGTTTTCTCGTCTACGTTGCATTAATTATATTATTACAAGATAACAGTTTTCACCTCAGATTTCTTTTATTTATTGCCTGTTTTCTCAATAACTGTCGATGTAAATACTCTACTAAATACTTTCATTTAATTTTCTGTCATAACACCTTGCCTTGCCTTTTAAAGTTATTATATATTTTTTATTTCCGCAAAGAAATATATTTTGTTTCAGCTGTTTTAATTGGATAAATATTCTCAGGTTAGTCCAATCGGAATTAGTTTCTTTACGTTGTTAGTTAGAAAAAGATGGTGGCAAGCTAGCAAACATTTCCAGCGAAGGTTTCCAGCGAACTTTTAGAACCGTTACGTCAAAGAGTTATCGGTTGGTTAATGGAACATGTTGTCGTTAGCAATAACTGTATGATCAAGTATTTGCTATTGCTTTTCCTTTTCACGTCCGACATATACCAACATTTAATACCAACAATTAATGTCTGTCCTCCAGTTGTGTTCTTAAATATCATTAGCAATTTGTAATAAAAGTAAATAAATCCAGTTCTGTAATTAAAAACAAGTAAAAAAAAAAAATAATAATAATAATAAAAAATAAATAAATCATAGGAGAAAAAGGAGCCATTCTGTAATAAAATTTGATTTCCATTAAGTGATATGTAGTCATATATTAAGGTTTGCAACAGACATGATATTTGATATACTGGAGTGGAGTTGAGATCATCTGATGAACTTGGTTTCCATGATCAAACCTCTTCAGTGGATCTGATTACTGATGTAACACAACAAAGTAAAGGTCTCTGAAACAGAAACCCCTCAAAATTTTGCACCCAATAATTTAGAATTTATGTCATGTCACCCAACTGTAATCAGGTCCATCAATGAAGTTTCATTGTGTGAACCAAACAGAACAAGTCAGGTAACTCCTACCCCAGTATATCAGAATTGGTCTATTTGCACATACATAATGCACACGTTAATATATTAATTCAGAATGATCAACTTTGATTACAAAATGTTAAGAAAATAACAGAGAAATTTGTTTTAAAACCATTTATTTTGACATAATTTCACATGAACTTATGGTTTAAACAGTTGAAATAAAGAATTTATATTAACAAATGGAATATAAATTTATTTCTGTAAAGTTATCAGTTAAAACTTTATATTTACATGGAAATATATGAGTAAAACAATTTCTGTCATGACAAACGGTTGGCTTGGGTTTTTTTCTTTCGTTTATTGTATGCAATAGGGTATAAAATAATTTTCAATATTATTATTATTATTAAGAAAGTTCCCTCTAAACTTTTGGTTAATCTGTCAGCTAATAAATTTATTTTTATTTTAAACAGTCCTTTGATAAATGTAAATACAGTAACACATGGGTATGAAAAAAAAAACGTAGTTAAAGTATCTGCAAACTGAAAAACACAATACATCATCACAACAAACTTTTGCTTCTTCAAGCAGTTTACAATGTCCAAAATGTATTCCAGAAAACCCCAAGAAACAAACCATAAAGAACATAATCAAAATCCCACCTCAAAAACCCCTAAAAAACCCAGCAAATTAATAGAAATAAGAATTTAGTCAAAAACAAATGAGACTAAGAAACAAAATAATAATTAATTTTAAAGAACTCATATCAAATAAATAAATAAATAAATAAATAAATAAACAAACCAAAATGACTCCTCATTTGAGGTTATTGTATTCAGAAAAAAACTTACCATTGGTGTAAATTTAAACAATTCCAAAATATATCTCATCATTTCTGATCATTCTCATCCTAGCTTATTCAGTTTAACATGTAATGCAATGCTTTTTGAATAATTATGAAACAAAATAGAGAATAATTTGGATACTTGTAACCTACTTACTAATGTTATTCAAAATACAAAATAATTAAAACCAATGTGGTTGTTTATTTATTGTCACTATTTCAGGTAGATCCTTCATTGAACTTAAAGAATTTCAGATAAAATACAAAGGTTCTGAACTCCTTTAGGAAATGGTTGCAACCTATATTAATGATTTAGTAGACAAAAATGTATAAAATATAATGCAAGATGTATTCAAGAAACAAGAATCTTAATTTCATATTATTTGAAATACATCTAGTTATAAACTTCCAGAAAAACAATGAATCTAATCAATGGGCACTTTAATACTTTTGTTAAATTGTAAAATTATGCCTTTGTTACTAATAATTAGCTAATTGCACACACCAGTTTATTTCAACAAATTAAGTTTAGTTATCATGGCACTCAAGAGTTAAATAATGGGTTTTTTCATTTTCTACCTTGAGAGGCTCATAAAAAAAGAACTTCAGATACATCAGTACAGACTATATGAGATAATACATTTAAATAATAATAATAATTACAGAAATGTAATGCATGTCAGCATGAAATTCCCTGCTGGAATCTGATTCATGTGATAATAACTCTTACTTTTGCAACTAACTTTATCTCATCTTAAAACAAACAATTTGTTTTCTGTTAAGATAATGCAGTATTTCTTTAACAATTTCATGTCTGTATAAAAATAAGTTTGTATATAAAGGAATACACTTATTAGTTAAAACAGCTTTTGCTACAGCAGAAACATAAACTCCACAGGTACTGGTATCAGTTTGTGTGGGAAAACCTGGCATTTCAGAGTAATTAACATAAGACCACAGAGTGATATTTAATGGTTTTCCATAATACATCATATGTTCCAACATTAAATACCTGAACATATGAAAAATGACTTCATTATTTTTTACTCCCAAATGAATCACAGTAGATCAGTACTTTATTAGGTATGTTTATTACTATTATTGTTCAGTGAGTGTTTCTTTCATTCAACGGTACAACAACATATTTATAATGAAACCATCTTTCACTTTTACTTCTGCAATGTGAAATGTCCATCTAGGTTGATCTGTGTCACCATTAACTAAAATATTCTGACTGAACCAACCACAATCTACCATGTGAATATTCTGATTTTTGTTCAGATGTTTTTGTAGTGCAGGTATGAATACATTAATATGGCTACTATTAAGGCAGTTATGTTGAAGAATGTTGTTTAAGAAATCTGCATTTACTGTTACACCAATTTCAGTGCTAATCAATGAGAAGATCTGTTTGTTTCTTAATAAAAAATTTTTTTTACTAAAATGTAATGTCTCTAATGATACTCTGTTTATTATATTTTCGTCATAAAATAATAACAGTGATCTGCATGTTTATAAATCTGTTACATTTATGTCATTTACAGGTTTCATTTCACCTTTTTTTACTTCCATTTTTACTAAACTGTCACCATCACAGGAAACAAGTTCCATTTTCTCTTCTTCACTTTTTCCCATAATGGGAAATTATTATCGTAATCATCAGAAGTATCATCTTCTGGTGTAGCTGTCTCATAAATATTGTCATCAAAAACTTGTTCCTCCTCACAAGTCTGATCTTCATCTGACATATCAGTCTGAAACGTTTTGTTACAATCTTGTTAAAAAAAAAGCCAGGATCTGACAAAAATTAACCTTCATCACAGCAAAGTACATGAACACTGTTCTTATATAAAAAAAAAAAAAAAAAAAAAAAAAAATGTAACTACCTGAAGTGTGTTATCCCATCCAAATGTCACATCTGTGGATAAGGAATTTCAATAAATAACCGACATTTTCCACTTTTCATACATTGCAAAAATAAAGTGAAGAAATATCTGAATTGCAACATGGTATTATAATATTATGAAAAACCTATAGAAACAATGATACCTGAGAAGCAAAGGTGAAAATGAAGAATGTGCTCATGAAAAAGGTAACAAATAGTAAAAATAATAGTTTCTTCTAAAGTGGCAGTTCTGATATAACAATTAGTGAGAACATATACACACCAGTAGTTTATTAGAATTACTGATACATGTAAGAACATAAACAGAAAGAACATTACCTACACAAAATAATTGGTCAAAAATTTATGTCACAGTATAAAAAGGTCAATACTGCTAATGACAACTTACAGGAACACCCCCAGTGAAAACACTGTTGCTTTTAAACGGAATTTCTTGACGCAGATGTCTATGCAGTTCCTAATACTAGGTATTAATATGGTTTACACCACATATAGACATTTATGTCACAGCATTTAGTTCTGTCTGCAAAAGGACGATCAATGTTGCCAATGACGACTTACAGGAACACCCCTAGTGAGACCCCTGCTGCTTTTAAACCGAATTTCGTGACACAAATGTCTATCCAGTTCCCAGTACCAGGTATTAATATGGTTTACACTACATATAGAGATTTATGTCACAGCATTTTGTTCTGTCTGTAAAAAAAGGTCAATATTGCCAATGACGACTTACAGGTATACACTGTGGAAAACACCACAATGTTCTTAAATCAAGTTTCTTGATGCACATGTTCATGCATTTTCTAAATGGCCTCTTATTATGGAATAGACAATATACAGTTATTTATGTTCTAGCATTTAATTGTCTGTTGGTCACAACTGAAGTGGTTTATACATTCTATTTATAGAATAGTTAAGACCTTTGTTGTTAAATGTATTTTCAATAGCCAGACATAAGGTTACGATACACTATTTGAAATAGGATTAACTTTAACCTTACGTGAATGGCTTTGATTGTTGAAATGATTCTTCGTCAAGTTACTGTTAACACTAACAGACTTCTGGTTCCATCTCCTTTTAACAACCAGTGTTGAAAAGTAACGACTGGAATCTGAAAATAAGACAAATTTGCTCATTATAAAAAGTTATCCAAAATGACGTAAATATATCTGATATATCAGGATATAAAAAGATTAGAAATGGTGATTGAGAATATAGTAAACAGATAGTATAAATTTGATTTTGCTCAAACTCAGCTAGTGAGCTAGCGAACAATATGTCCGATGCGGAATGATACATAACAAACATCACATTTCGAAAATAAATTGCATTACATATTTGAAATTTTAATTTTGCTACAGTTTTCAAAAACGTATGCCTTTTTTTTTATAATAAAGGTGAGTATGTTTAAACTTTTATTGAAACTGCGAACTATTTGTTTGAAAGAACTGACGTGTGATAAATTATTCATTAGCGTTATCGTTTGCTGGTTTTACAGCGGCTGAAATTGTTCGCTGCCTTCATTTAAGTGATTAATACCCCAGTAAATCCACAATGGTCGGTGCCGGAACCTTGAATTGGACGTGGGCACGTAAAAAGAGTTTTCCAACCAACCAACCAATCGGTGCTTTCTTTACATACAGAGTCTGAAAAAGAAGATGTCAGGGAAAAGAATGTTGAATGTTTGGTGGAAACAGGTTATTATTACTACCTCAACTAACTTTATTATTATTATTATTATTTTGTTTTCTTGCATATTAAAAATCATCAAATTTCAAACAACAAAAAGAATAAACTGTAATTAACCAGAGTTCAGCTACGCAGATGGATGTGCAAAGTTGTGTTATATAATTTATCATTTATTTATTGCATTTTCCATTTGCCAGTAATCAAACAGTGAATATTCAATATGTATTTAACAAACAGAAACCAAAAAATAAAAAAAAATTAATTATGAATATCATTATTATTATGATTCTTGTTGTTTCAGATGCCTCCAGTGTCTAATGCAGATAAAGAAGGTATGAATGTTCATTAATTGGTTTTCATTTACTTCTAAATAATTCTGCATTACAAAGCTGCAGAAAAAATCCTAAACAAAAGCATCACAAAAATTTAAAATCCACAGTATAATTCATTTTGGGAAATGTCATTATCAAGAAAAATTAGTGATGAAACAGTGTTTGCCTGGTTTCTTAAAGAAATTATCTTTGATTACAATGTCTGTAATTCCACGCAAACTTAATAATATTTAGTTAAAATATTCACAGATAGCATGGGAGGTTTACAGATACTTGCAAAGCCTGTATTGGCATTATCAATGCTGTCATCTTTTGTCATTATGATTATGGGTAATTTTTCTTCATTTACAATGTCATCAACCATCATATCAGTTCAGAACGGAATATGGTTTTCCAGATTCATACAGTCTTGATTGGTGCCTTATGTCAATCCATTTGACATCAGTATGGATAAAGGAATATCATTATTGGAATTGACTTCAAATTTTTGTTGCGGCCTGCATGAAATAGAGATGACGAAGCCAGGCATATTTCTCTACACTTAATCAATAACCCATTACTCTTTATTTACTAAGGAAAACAACAGCGTTCCATTCCAGTAGTTCACTTTTAAAAAGCTAATTTCTCTTAAGTTTTATGGGAGTATAAAATGACTTAGAGAAATAGAGGATTTTGACTTACCTACAATGTTCAAATGTCATTGTTACTGACTTATATAGCAGCTCCTCACCTTTTAATTATGTATATCGACGTTGTGAAAAAATCAAATTCTGAATTACTTAGGTTTGAATTTTATTTCATGGCTGATTTTGATTTTATTATATATATTTTTTAATCATCTAGC
The DNA here is from genome assembly GCA_012295275.1 of Chrysomallon squamiferum. Taxonomy (NCBI): domain Eukaryota; kingdom Metazoa; phylum Mollusca; class Gastropoda; order Neomphalida; family Peltospiridae; genus Chrysomallon; species Chrysomallon squamiferum. Next base: position 24,918,789 of record CM022679.1, read on the forward strand.
CATATTGTGCACACTAATCATGGATTCACCTCATGTATTCTAACAATTGGAATTTTCCATCACAACTGACTTACATTTTCTTATCTTTAATGGCATGTCGGTATGTACTTGCACATGTATTTACATACCTGTCGGTATGTACTTACACATGTGTAATCATGATAATGTTAGGCTAAAGAAAAGAAATTTAAAAGATATATTGATATTATTTAGAAGCAAAAGATAAATGAGTTGACAAGAATGTTTTGTTTACTGTAACTCATATTATGTTTATGTTGGTGTTTTACTATTCTAGTGCACACTACATTTTTTTTATAATCTTCAGTAAGTGTTAATTTATTTTTGCACATGTTCTGATAAAGAAGTTCCTTCTGTGGGGAAATCCATTGTCGGAAAGAAAGAAGGGGAGAATTCCACTGATCAAGTAGGTATAGAAATATGTGCTGTGACATAAATTTCTATATCTGGTCTAAGCCATATCAGTACCTAGTATTAGGAACTGCATAGACATTTGTGTCATGAAATTCGGTTTAACAGCAGCGGGGTCTCACTAGGGGTGTGCCAGTAAGTCGCAGTTAGCAATATTGACCTTCTTTTTACAGACAGAACTAAATGCTGTGACATAAATCTGTATATGTAGTGTAAACCATATTAGCATGTACTGTTAGGAACTGCATAGACATCTGTGTCACGAAATTCGGTTTAAGAGCAACAGTGTTTTCACTGGGGGTGTTCCTGTAAGTTGTCATTAGCAGTATTGACCTTCTTTTTATGCTGTGACATAAATCTCTTTGATTTAGATTAGAGTCTTGAACATATTTGATGCATTATTTTGTGTAGGTAATGTTCTTTCTGTTTATGTTCTTACATGTATCAGTAATTCTAATAAACTTTATTGCTGTGTATATGTTCTCACTAACTGATATATCAGAACTGCCACTTTAGAATAAACTATTATTTTTGCTATTTGTTATCTTTTTCATGAGCAGATCATAGGCACATTCTTAATTTTCACCTTTGCTTCTCAGGTACCATTGTTTCTATAGGTTTTTTCATAATATTATAATACGTTGTTTCAATTCAGATATTTCTTCACTTTATTTTTGCAGTGTATGAAAAGTGGAAAATGTCAGTCATTTGTTGAAATTCCTTATCCACAAATGGATTGTGGTGTGACATTTGGATGGGATGACACACTTCAGGTAGTTACTTTTTTTTTCTTTACTTTTATATAAGAACAGTGTTCAAACAGTGATCAGTGAATATTCAATATCTATTTAATGCATAGAAACCAAAAAACATAAAAATCTGAATACTGAGATATTATTATTATTATGATTCTTGTTATTTCAGAATCCTACAGTGCCTGGTCCACCTAAGAAAGGTATGAATGTTTATTAAATGGTTTTCACTCCAAAACCACACTGACATGTTTTTATATTTAAATTTAATATAGATATATTACTGAAAACATAAATCGATACACATCACCAAAATGTTCATATATTTTTGGATATCCAAAATGTATTCAGTCCATACTGAAGTGTTAATAGATAGATGTAAACTAAAAATATATAAAACCACATACATAAATATTTAAAATCATTAGTACAATACATTTTAGGAAATAACATCAGAAAGGTTAGTGATGGAAAGACTATGCCTAGTTTTCTAAACAAATTATCTTTCATTACAGTGTCTGTACTTCCAAGGAAACTTATTAACATTTTGTTAAAATATTCATAATTCAGCTGTTCTGTCTGTAATTCCACACAAACTTATTCACATTTTGTTAAAATATTCACAGTTCAGCAGATAGCATGGGAAGTTTACACATGCTTGCAAAGCCTGTATTGTCGTTATCATTACTGACATCGTTTGTCATTATGGGCCATTTTTACTTCATTTATAAATGAACCATCATTTCTGTTCAAAATGGAACACGGTTTTCCATACTGATATAGTCCTGCATGGTGCCTTGTGTCAGTCCATGTGACATCAGTGTGGATAAAGCAATGTCATTTCAAAAGCAAAGTTTTGTTGCAGCCTCCCTGAAATAGACATGACAAAGCCTGGCATATTTTTTTTATATTTAATCAGTAACCCATTTTTCTTTATTTACCAAGTAAAACAATAGCGTAACCATTCCAGCACTTCAAGTTTTCAAAAGCTAATTTTCTTATGTCAGTATAAAATGAATTTGAGAAATAGTTTTTTTTTTACTTCTGTACATTTGTGAAAAAAATCTGTCTGAATTGTTGAATTTTATTTCGAGGCTGATTTTCATTTATTTTTGTTTTATTATCTCCTAGCAATATTCTGCACACTGATCATGAATTCTCTTGATTTATTCTAACAGTTGTAATTTACTGACTACATTTTCTTATCTTTGATGGCATGTGTAATTACACATATACACATACATGGATTATCATGATAATGTTAGGCTAAAGAAAAGAAAATAAGAAGTACTGATATTCTTTAGAAGCAAAAGATAATTGAATTGACAAGAGTGTTTTGCATACTATAACTCATATTATGTTTATGTTGGTGTTACTATTCTAGTGCACACTACATTTTTTTATAATCTTCAGTAATTGTTAATTTATTTTTACACATGTTCTGATAAAGAAGTTCCTTCTGTGGGGAAATGCGTTCAAATATCTGAACGTCGATTTCCCATAGAGGAAGAAGGGGAGAACTACACTGATGTGTTGGTATCCCTTCACTCGGATAAAAGTCAGTCTGTTGGAGAGGGAAAAGGGGAGAAGTTCATGGAACAAGCACGTCCAATGGAAAAGGTATAGGTATTAGTAAATTAATTGGACTCTGTTACTGTTGATAAATAAGTTGTTGATGTTCTGTGGTAGATATTTTGAATAAAATTGGTAACAAACATATTAAAAATCATCAAATTTCACACAACAAAAAGAATAAAAAATAAATAACAGAGTTCAACTCAGCAGATGGATGTGTAAAGTGGTGTTATATAATTTATCATTTATTTATTGCATTTTCCATTGATCAGTAATCAAACTGTGAATATTCAATATGTTTTTAACGCACAGAAATAAACAAAAAATATTTTTAAAATATGAATATTATTATGATTCTTGTTATTTCAGATGCCTGCAGAGTCTAATCCACATGAAGAAGGTATGAATGTTTATTAATTGGTTTTCATTCACTTCTAAATAATTCTGCATTATAAAGCTCCAGAAAAAATCCTAAACAAAAGCATACTGACCTGTTTTTTAGATTTATTATCTGTTTTGTAGTTGAAATAGTTAAAGACACAAATGGACATGTTTGTGTGTGTGTGTGTGTGTGTTTGTGTGAAGAGAAAATAGTTTCTTAGCCTATAAATAAAAAGTAATCTAGACCATTGTTATATTTCTGACAACGACAGTCTTTGTCATTTACTGTCACATAAATATTACTGTGACAGAATTAGTAATAAGTGTTCATATTATTTCTGTTCTATTAATACTTTTTTTTATAAATAGTTCTAGTTACAGACTGATTGTCTAATATTAACCATCAAATGAAATTAAATTGTTTTTAAATTTTGTTTATTAATTGGTTTTCATTCACTTCTAAATAAATCTGCATTAAAAGTTCCACAAAAAATCCCAAACAAAAGCATAATGACTTGTTTTTATAGATTTATTATCTGCTTTGCAGATTGAAATAGTTAAAAACACAAATGGACGTGTGTGTGTGAAGAGAAAATTGTTTAAAAGCAGTTCATGTTTCTTATTTCTGTTTTACAGTGAATCGGGGAAAACCAAACCTGGATGTGTCAGCCATTGCACCAGAACAAATTTGTAAAGGTATCCTTAAATTTTTCTTTTCATCTGATGTGTCCAGTGATGTATATAAATCACTTACAACAACAGCTATTTTTCCCTTATTAATAGTGAAATGCCTGTTCCGCATACAGATAAAAGAAATATATAAATTTCCAAATCTTCTTCTAACAATAATAGTATTATTAATACTTATTTGTATAAATAGGTCTTGTCTAATATTAACGATCCAGTGAAATTAAACTCTTTTTATAAAAATGATATCAGTATAAGGTAAATAACACACATACACACATGAAATGCAAATGTATTTATGGATGTATAAACAGCAAAATCTGACAGGACATGCATATAGATATATTATAAAAACATAATTGAAGCACATAACCAGAAATCAATGCCAATTTCATACATTTTAGGAGATCCAAAGTTGCTAGGCTGTATTCTGTCCATATTGAAGTGTTAATAGCACTAGATTTACAGCACAAATATTTAAAATATTTAATGCATAAAATTGTATTAAATCACAAAAATTTAAAATCATCATTATAATTCATTTTGGGAAATGTCATTATCAAGAAAAGTTAGTGATGAAAAACTGTTTGCCTGGTTTCTTAAAGAAATTGTCTTTGATTACAATGTCTGTAATTCCACGCAAACCTATTAATATTTAGTTAAAATATTCTCAGATAGCATGGCAGGTTTACAGATACTTGCAAAGCCTGTATTGTCATTATCAATGGTGTCATCTTTTGTCATTATGAGCCATTTTCCTTCATTTATAACATTTCAGTTCAGAATGGAATGTGGTTTTCTTAAGTCAGTATTATCGGACTATAAAATGACTTAGAGAAATAGAGGATTTTGACTTACCTACAATGTTCAAATGTCATTATTATTGACTTGTATAGCAGCTCCTCACCTTTCAGTTCAGTATATCGAGGTTGTGAAAAAATCAAAGTCTGAATTATTTAGGTTTGAATTTTATTTCATGGCTAATTTTGATTTTATTATATATATTTTTTAATCATCTAGCCATATTGTGCACACTAATCATGGATTCACCTCATGTAGTCTAACAATTGTATTTTCCATCACAACTGACTTACATTTTCTTATCTTTAATGGCATGTCGGTATGTACTTGCACATGTATTTACATACCTGTTGGTATGTACTTACACATGTGTAATCACGATAATGTTAGGCTAAAGAAAAGAAATTTAAAAGATATATTGATATTATTTAGAAGCAAAAGATAAATGAGTTGACAAGAATGTTTTGTTTACTGTAACTCATATTTTATGTTTATGTTGGTGTTTTACTATTCTAGTGCACACTACATTTTTTTTATAATCTTCAGTAAGTGTTAATTTATTTTTGCACATGTTCTGATAAAGAAGTTCCTTCTGTGGGGAAATCCATTGTCGGAAAGAAAGAAGGGGAGAACTCCACTGATCAAGTAGGTATAGAAATATGTGCTGTGACATAAATTTCTATATCTGGTCTAAGCCATATCAGTACCTAGTATTAGGAACTGCATAGACATTTGTGTCATGAAATTCGGTTTAACAGCAGCGGGGTCTCACTAGGGGTGTGCCAGTAAGTCACAGTTAGCAATATTGACCTTCTTTTTACAGACAGAACTAAATGCTGTGACATAAATCTGTATATGTGGTGTAAACCATATTAGCATGTACTGTTAGGAACTGCATAGACATCTCTGTCATGAAATTCGGTTTAAGAGCAACAGTGTTTTCACTGTGGGTGTTAATGTAAGTTGTCATTAGCAGTATTGACCTTCTTTTTTATACTGTGACATAAATCTCTTTAATTTAGATTAGAGTCTTGAACATATTTGATTCATTATTTTGTGTAGGTAATGTTCTTTCTGTTTATGTTCTTAAATGTATCAGTAATTCTAATAAACCTTATTGCTGTATATATGTTCTCACTAATTGATATATCAGAACTGCCACTTTAGAATAAACTATTATTTTTTGCTATTTGTTACCTTTTTTCATGAGCAGATCATAGGCACATTCTTAATTTTCACCTTTGCTTCTCATGTATCATTGTTTCTATAGGTTTTTCATATTATAATAAGTTGTTGCAATTCAGATATTTCTTCACTTTATTTTTGCAGTGTATGAAAAGTGGAAAATGTTGGTCATTTCTTGAAATTCCGTATCCACAAATGAATTGTGGTGTGACATTTGGATGGGATGACACACTCCAGGTAGTTACATTTTTTTTTTTTTTTTTTTTATGTAAGAACAGTGTTCAGACAGTGATCGGTGAATATTCAATATGTATTTAATGCATAGAAACCAAAATACACAAAAATCTGAAAACTGAGGCATTATTATTATTATTATGATTCTTGTTATTTCAGAATCCTACAGTGCCTGGTCCACCTAAGAAAGGTATGAATGTTTATTAAATGGTTTTCACTCCAAAACCACACTGACATGTTTTTATATTTAAATTTAATATAGATATATTACTGAAAACATAAATCGAAACATATCACCAAAACGTTCATATATTTTTGGATATCCAAAATGTATTCAATCCATACTGAAGTGTTAATAGCTAGATGTACAGTAAAAATATTTAAAACCACGTACATAAATATTTAAAATCATTAGTACAATTCATTTTAGGAAATAACATCAGAAAGGTTAGTGATGGAAAGACTATGCCTGGTTTTCTAAACAAATTATCTTTCATTACAGTGTCTGTACTTCCTAGCAAATTTATTAACATTTTGTTAAAATATTCATAATTCAGCTGTTCTGTCTGTAATTCCACACAAACTTATTCTCATTTTGTTAAAATATTCACAGTTCAGCAGATAGCATGGGAAGTTTACACATGCTTGCAAAGCCTGTATTGTCATTATCATCACTGACATCGTTTGTCATTATGGGCCATTTTTACTTCATTTATAAAGACAAGGATGTTTTGTTTACTGTAACTCATATTATGTTTATGTTGGTGTTTTACTATTCTAGTGCACACTACATTTTTTTTATAATCTTCAGTAAGTGTTAATTTATTTTTGCACATGTTCTGATAAAGAAGTTCCTTCTGTGGGGAAATCCATTGTCGGAAAGAAAGAAGGGGAGAACTCCACTGATCAAGTAGGTATAGAAATATGTGCTGTGACATAAATTTCTATATCTGGTCTAAGCCATATCAGTACCTAGTATTAGGAACTGCATAGACATTTGTGTCATGAAATTCGGTTTAACAGCAGCGGGGTCTCACTAGGGGTGTGCCAGTAAGTCACAGTTAGCAATATTGACCTTCTTTTTACAGACAGAACTAAATGCTGTGACATAAATCTGTATATGTTGTGTAAACCATATTAGCATGTACTGTTAGGAACTGCATAGACATCTCTGTCATGAAATTCGGTTTAAGAGCAACAGTGTTTTCACTGTGGGTGTTAATGTAAGTTGTCATTAGCAGTATTGACCTTCTTTTTATACTGTGACATAAATCTCTTTAATTTAGATTAGAGTCTTGAACATATTTGATTCATTATTTTGTGTAGGTAATGTTCTTTCTGTTTATGTTCTTAAATGTATCAGTAATTCTAATAAACCTTATTGCTGTATATATGTTCTCACTAATTGATATATCAGAACTGCCACTTTAGAATAAACTATTATTTTTGCTATTTGTTACCTTTTTCATGAGCAGATCATAGGCACATTCTTAATTTTCACCTTTGCTTCTCATGTATCATTGTTTCTATAGGTTTTTCATATTATAATAAGTTGTTGCAATTCAGATATTTCTTCACTTTATTTTTGCAGTGTATGAAAAGTGGAAAATGTTGGTCATTTCTTGAAATTCCTTATCCACAAATGAATTGTGGTGTGACATTTGGATGGGATGACACACTCCAGGTAGTTACATTTTTTTTTTTTTTTTACTTTTATGTAAGAACAGTGTTCAGACAGTGATCGGTGAATATTCAATATGTATTTAATGCATAGAAACCAAAATACACAAAAATCTGAAAACTGAGGCATTATTATTATTATTATGATTCTTGTTATTTCAGAATCCTACAGTGCCTGGTCCACCTAAGAAAGGTATGAATGTTTATTAAATGGTTTTCACTCCAAAACCACACTGACATGTTTTTATATTTAAATTTATATATTACTGAAAACATAAATCGAAACATATCACCAAAACGTTCATATATTTTTGGATATCCAAAATGTATTCAATCCATACTGAAGTGTTAATAGCTAGATGTACAGTAAAAATATTTAAAATCACATACATAAATATTTAAAATCATTAGTACAATTCATTTTAGGAAATAACATCAGAAAGGTTAGTGATGGAGAGACTATGCCTGGTTTTCTAAACAAATTATCTTTCATTACAGTGTCTGTACTTCCAAGCAAATTTATTAACATTTTGTTAAAATATTCATAATTCATCTGTTCTGTCTGTAATTCCACACAAACTTATTCACATTTTGTTAAAATATTCACAGTTCAGCAGATAGCATGGGAAGTTTACACATGCTTGCAAAGCCTGTATTGTCGTTATCATCACTGACATCTTTTGTCATTATGGGCCATTTTTACTTCATTTATAAATGAACCATCATTTTTGTTCAAAATGGAACACGGTTTTCCATACTGATATAGTCCTACGTGGTGCCTTGTGTCAGTCCATGTGATATCAGTGTTGATGAAGGAATTTCATGCGACGACAACGTTTTATTGTGCCTTCCATGAAATTGATATGACTAAGCTGGGAATATCTCCTTACATTTAATCAATAAACCATTGTTGATAATCTAGCTATGTTCTGAACACTAATCATGCATTCACCTGATATATTCTATCACTGCATTTTTTCATAATCATCAGATAAAGAAGGTATGAATGTTTATTAATTGGTTTTCATTCACTTCTAAATAAATCTGCATTCCCAGAGAAATTTCCAGAAAAAATCCCAAACAAAAGCATACTGACCTGTTTTTTAGATTTATTATCTGTTTTGTAGTTGAAATAGTTAAAGACACAAATGGACGTGTGTGTATGTGTGTGTGTGTGTGAAGAGAAAATTATGTTTCTTAGCCTATAAATAAAAAGTAATCTAGACCATTGTTATATTTCTGACAACCACAGTCTTCATCATTTACTGTCACATAAATATTACTCTGTGACAGACTTAATAAATGCAGTTCATGTTATTTCTTATTTATGTTTTACAGTGAATCCGGGAGAACCAAACCTGAATGTGTCAGACATTACACCAGAACAAATTTGTGAAGGTATCCTTACATTTTTCTTTTCATCTGATGCGTCCAGTGATGTATATAAATCACATACGACAACAGCAATTTTTCCTTTATTAATAGTGAAATGCCTGTTCCGCACACAGATGAAATAAGTATGTAAATTTCTAAATAATAGTATTGTATTATTAATACTTTTTTTTATAAATAATTTGGTTTAGTCAGGTTGTCAAATAAGAACGATCCAATGAAATTAACTTGTTTTTATATAAATTATAAGGTGTACAGCAACTACAAAGAAAATGTCAAGAGTTGGAGAGAAAATCTCAAGATGACTCGGAGTTGATTGAGGGACTGAGAGCGCAAATAAATAGCCAGGTCCTTGAGCAAGAGATGTACAAGCAAAAACAAAGGGAGAAAGAAGAAAAACTATCAATGCAATATCAAAATAACTTGACACATGTAGAAAATCAGCTACAGAAAAAGCATAGAGAACTCCAGATTGAGAGAAAAGAGTCTCAGAGAAAGGATACGGTAATAAGAATACTTCTCCACATATTGAGTATAAAAGATACAGAAATAGATCAGATAAAACGGGAGAAAGAGCAGTCAATGTTGGAGATAGATCAGTTGAAACGGGAGAAAGAGCAGTCAATACTGGAGATAGGTCAGTTGAAACGGGAGAAAGAGCAGTCAATACTGGAGATAGGTCAGTTGAAACGGGAGAAAGAGCAGTCAATACTGGAGATAGGTCAGTTGAAACGGGAGAAAGAGCAGTCAATACTGGGGATAGATCAGTTGAAACGGGAGAAAGAGCAGTCAATACTGGAGATAGGTCAGTTGAAACGGGAGAAAGAGCAGTCAATACTGGAGATAGATCAGTTGAAACGGGAGAAAGAGCAGTCAATACTGGAGATAGGTCAGTTGAAACGGGAGAAAGATCAGTCAATACTGGAGATAGGTCAGTTGAAACGGGAGAAAGATCAGTCAATACTGGAGATAGGTCAGTTGAAACGGGAGAAAGAGCAGTCAATACTGGAGATAGGTCAGTTGAAACGGGAGAAAGAGCAGTCAATACTGGAGATAGGTCAGTTGAAACGGGAGAAAGAGCAGTCAATACTGGAGATAGATCAGTTAAAATTGGAGAAAGAGCAGTTAAAGCGGGAGAAAGAACAACAATCAATCATTGACATGGAGTGCATTCTAGATCTGAATGAAGAGCTAAACAACAGAGAGCAGATTGATAATACCGTGACTGAGCTAACATGTCTAGAAAATCGGCTAGAAAGACTAGGACGAGATCCTTGAGGTTTGAAATATTTAATGATTTGATTATTAGTTATGACAGAAACTGATTTTATTTAATTATGGAATTTTCATTATTATTATTTTTTGGGGATGCAAAGAAGAGAATCAGTCATAAAGAATGTCTAAATTACATATTTACTAAATAATACTGAAGGCAATTTTAACACAAAAGAACATTTTGTATTGGCAGAAATTTTTAAAATGGGCTGAATGTATTGGTAAAATATTAAAATTAATTGTTATAATATTTAGAAGATAGAATTATAACTATTTTTGAAGAAGAAACATACCTGTTATATTATCTATTGATAACATGTAGTAAAATACTGAATAAAAATAGCAAATTTATTATACTTTTACTCTTCTTTAAAACTAATAACTATTTATAACCATGTCCAGTCTGTTGTACAGCTGTACAGAAATATGAATTTGTATTCATACCATAAATATTATCTTAATATCATATATATCATTTATATGAAGACTGTACTGTTTGAATAATAACATCATTATATCCTTATGTATATCATACATATTATCACTGGTTTGATATTCTTACGATAGATCTTGTCATATATGTGAAATATCACATTACATTTCAATAAAAAAATATCAACTTTTACATCTTGTGCAGACATTATGAACTGTTTTCATGTCACAGAATCTAAAGTAATAATATGTTGTCATCAGACATTTAAAAAAAAATGTGTTATAGTGAAGTGTGTAAAACAATTTACTTGTAAAGACATTTGACTTTTTCTTTTCTCACATTTATATGTATATATAGCTATGAATGATGGCACACATGGTACATACATACATAATACACACAAACACACCACCACCCACAGTCAGTGCTTATATACCTGTGAGGCATGTCAATTACTAGAAGAATAAAATAGTTCTTCTGATGTTTGTCAAAAATCCAATATTCTCTAACTTTGCAAATTTTGTATTTAGTCATTTCTAAATAGATCACAATGTATTTCAATCAGAATTCAATGTATTCAATTCATTTAATAGTGTGTCATTTGTTTACTAATATTATTTACTAATAAATGGCACTAACTTTAAAATAGAGTATTAAAAAAAAAAGTATGTGTGTGTGTGTATATATGTATATATATATGTATTAGGGTCATTCCGTGTCAAATCACCCAATGGGTTAAACCCGACCGTTTGGTATACTTGTTGATTGGGATATCCCACAGCACCAAATCTGAAATTTTAGGCCAATCGGACCAGTGGTATGGGAGATATGGCCCCCCGAATTTTGAGATTTTTGGCAAAAATGGGTGTGACCACCAAATATGGGTGTGAACCCTCATATCTCAGGAACTACTTAGCCAATCTTCATAAAATTGGTATTGTTGAAAAGGCAATATGACAAGGATTCCTAATATTTTTTGTTTAGCCACAATATAGATTTAAAAATGCATGTCCATGAAAATAACACCTTTTCTGTCATCAGCATCTGATTAACTAAAACCTGAATGATCAATTCTAGATGCTAGGAATCACCCTCTCTCTTGATCATCGAATAAGACATTGAAGGCCTACATGTATGCATAAAGTTCACATAAATTTGAGAGAACTATCTTTGTTTCAAATGTTCACTCTATCCTTCATTCCCAGACACATTCTACTGTTATCACTTTCATAAAATTGGACTGTTTCCGATTTTTCTAATGGGTCACTTTCAGGAGAATGAAGCAGAATATCATAGACTGTTTCAAGATGTCGTTTTAATGTTACTGTAGCTGATGCTAGTTTTTTCTGTCCTTTCATTCGTTTACTGGAACATGCTAGTGAATAGAGTTTAACAGAAGTTTTGCCTAAACTTGCCAGGATAGAATTCAAATCAAAGTCATTTTCTGGGGAAACAACAACCAGCGGTTTGTCTGACAAGTTATCGTCAAATTCTCCCATACTAAAGCCATCCTCTGCAGGGTTTTGGACCTTTGATTTCTGAAGGCTAAACAAACAGTCAAAGCACAAATTATCTCCTGGCACTAGTGTCTTTGGAGGATTTACTAAGCATTTGTAAGTGCCCATGCTAACAATTCTTAAAGATCTAGTGCATGCTTGCTTAGGATGGCGATTAAGGGGATCACAACACTTTTTCACAATGTTGAAAACTTGAAAGTTCTTGTTTAAGATGTGAACAGATACTCTTGATGTCCCGTGTTTTGATCCCACTTCGAAGAGTGAGGAGTTCGACTTTCTCAGTTTTCCATATATTTCGCAACAACTCCTTTTTGGTATGATGGTGTTGATAACACACATTTTCAGGAGAGTAAAAGCTGCAGTTAGGCCTGGAAGAAATACAGATTTTCAGTATTGCCTGCGCCTTCAATTCAATAGAACAAAGTTGGTGCTTTCCTAAATATTAAATGAAATCCTGAAACCCTTTCAGTAAAGTTAAGCAGGTCATAAAATGGCAGCAGAATACATGTGTCTTTGCCAAAGGTCCACAAGCCTTGGGCATTTAGGTTAAACTTTTCAAGTATAAATCACAGTTTAGCAAGGTGAAGGTAGACCTTGTTCATACTCTGTGCCGAAGACTGGGTGTACAAATACATTATGCAGTACATCACTTGATGAAGTCTGAATTCAGACTGGGTTGTACTGTTGTTGATTGAAACCTTGTTCAAAACCATTGGCAAGGCCACATGACATGATAAAATGACTTGATAGGTTTTATGAAGAAAACATAATGCTTACATATCAACATCTGACATTGTGTCCAACTTGAAAGCTTCAGATTCTCAAAGAAATGCAGATGAAGAAACTTCTTTGACTTAAACTTCTAATTGCTATGTGCTCAATGGGGATTTTGCCAGGGGATTTCAAGGAGTACCTGACATGCCTGATTGTGTAGAACATGTCATGCCATTTGGCATCTTTTTATATCCTTCAGGCAAATTTATGCGAACTTTATGCATACATGTAGGCAGGCCTACAATGTCTAACTCAGTGATCAAGAGAGATGGTGATTCCTAGCATCCAGAACTGATCATTCAGGTTTTAGTTAATCAGATGTTAATGGCAGAAAAGGTGTTATTTTCATGGACGTGCATTTTTAAATCTATAATGTGGCTAAACAAAAAATATTACACCCAGGAAACTTTTATATGTTTTAGTTAACATGTGGGAGATTAAATTTCAATAAAGGTCATCTCAAGGTCACGTGATCCACACGGTCAATTTCAAGGTCATAACAAACGTCAAAAGGTCAGTGACCCCCAAATTATCCAAACTTAACAATAACAGCAGATTTGGAATCCTTGTCATATTGTCTTTTCAAAAAGTACACCAAGTTTCATAAAAATCTGAGACGGTCAGGTTTAAATTTTTTTTTTTTTTTTTTTTTTTGGTGTGATTTGACGTGGAATGACCCATTATATATTATATAACAGTGTATTACAATACGATTTTAATCAACAGTTTCAATAACAGTAATAAAATGATTCGCAGCTGGTATCCAATTAAATTATCTTAAGTAATAGAACCAAATTATTTTCCTTCCTATAAGTAACAGTAGTTGATTAACACTGAGAATTAAAATTAAGTTATATATTAAGATTAACCAGAAATCATGGAATTGAAATTATTTTTATATTGAATTTCTTGCAAGATAAGAAAACAAAACGACATGCCAAATTTTATGACATTTTTTTTATATATATATATATCATTCATTTGAAATAAAGTTAAATAAGAATGGGAACAACAGTGTAGAGAAATTTACATTTTAATCACTGAATTGCTATTCTCAGATTAATTAAAAGGCAGCAGCGATATTTTTTCCCAATATTTCACATTTGCTGTATTAAAACATAGAAAAGTTTATCTTTTTTCTTCTTTTAACTTGTAACACTGTTAATGTCAATAAAATTCAATTTCATTTTTATTTAAAGTTAATTTTTATATATTAAATCATGCAATAAACAACTATAAATTTTAGATTGAAAAGAATCGTATAAAAATTTAATAAATATATAAATATGTTTTCATTTTACATTTTATTCACGTTTGTAATTTGTTTTTAAATTATTCCTGGAATCTTTAATGCTATTTTTATAAGATTTTAATGGAACTTTTTATCTAATTATTTTTAAGAATAATAAAATAAAATTTATATTCCCTTCACTTTCAAAATCTTTTAAATGCCAAGATTTTAAAACCATGTTTGTGTATTTATTTTTACGGATGTTCATTGTGGAAATATTTTTTATAATGGAAAGAAATTATACTTATATGTTGATATTCAAGTTCTTTTTTTAAATAACTAAATTGCAAAGAGCAGATGTTATAAACATGTATATTACTGTTCTTAAAATCATGTCCAAGATTATCTATGCATTCCGAAAATACAAGTTTTAGATCTTTGTTTTGTTATCTTTTGACTGGTTTTCTACTGTTTTCCACTAAATAAACTATTTAATGTTTTTCTGTTATCTGTTTTTAATTTTTCTTTTTTTCCTGATTTTGTTTCAGAAGTTATAATCACGTATTACTAAACTCCAGATTGTTGTAAATGAATGTCAGTAAATTAATAATTAATATCTCAAGATATTTGTAATATAGAGATTAATATACATATTATAATTAATATACAAATCTGT
Source organism: Chrysomallon squamiferum (assembly GCA_012295275.1). NCBI lineage: Eukaryota > Metazoa > Mollusca > Gastropoda > Neomphalida > Peltospiridae > Chrysomallon > Chrysomallon squamiferum. The sequence goes on from CM022679.1 coordinate 24,933,811, forward strand.
GAAAAAGAAAGTGGTTATAAAACCAACATCAGGAGATGTGCTATAATTCCACCATGAAGAAGCAGTTATCTCGCGGTAAGAATAAATTGTTCTAGATCAATGTCACAGGAATAAAAGAGAGATTCAGTGACTTATGTCTCATAAGAAAGATTCTCCTCTAGCAAAAGTTTCGTCTTTATTAAGTAGTTGCAGTTAACTGGAAACTGATAGAAATATTTATTTAACATTTTACTAAAAAGAAACTTCCTTGATATTTTGAATCTATTTTCATAATAAATTTATTTAACGTTTAAGAGAAATGACACTGGTAGTTTAAATATATTTTAATTAACTTGACGAGATTGTTAAAAATATATAAAACATGTTTTCTGGTTTGATGTTTTAATTTGACTAATAGTTATCTCATACTGCTGTGATTGTTAATCTTTTATCTTTTAATTTTTAATATTTTTTTTAATTTATCTTCTTTTTTTAGCATCCGTTTTTAAATAATTTTTAAGGTTGGATGTCCTAAGTTCCATTTTATACTATCAAACAAAATATGATTGTTACGTTTCTGTAAATATATTTGTGTTCTCAACTGTTAAATTGATACACATTTTGTAAATAAATAAAAAAATTTAAAAAAGTATTCTTACAAAGAGTGAATTTTCAAATGATGCTTCAAACAGCTCAGGAGTGAAAAACACTTTTAAGAAATATCACAATTAATTTATTTTTTTTTCATCAGTATGATTTCCCATGTAAACTTTTGAATTACTCTGTGGTAGAAAATATTTCTGAACAAAATGATTATTAGCAGTAAGACCCAAGATATTTTTTCAGACTATAATAATGCAAAAAAAATAAAAAAATAGAGATTTTCCACGAATTTCATATTTCAAAGTTTTTTCACAAATGAACTTTTGTATGTCATTTTAGAAATCCAACTTGAAGAAAATAAAATGAATGAACAAATAAATATTTATTGTCATCCCACTACAACAAACAATTGATTATTAGTGTCAAACATATGCTGAAAATAATAATAATAATAATAATAATAATAATAAACCTGACATGGTACAAAACTCGTCTGATGACGAGTTTTTCTAATTATTTGTCTATTTGTCTTTTATATTAAGCAGCTAAAACTATATTGTCATTGTAACTCTTATATAGTAGGGATTCATTTTCTTTAGACGTCTTTGAAGTTATTTTTCTTTGTAAAATGCGACCAAAAATAAAAATATAAAACAACATCTATAATATATATTATAGATGTTGTTTTATTTTTTATTTTTTATCACATTTTACATATACATCTGTCTATATAAAATCTTTATTTGTGTTTTGTTTTTCTAAGCGTCTTCTACAGAGAGAGAGAAAACACGTAGTCCATTACTAAACATGTCTATGCTACATTCAAAATGATTGCATTGAGTCTTTCTCTCCTATTGCAAAGCCAGCTAGTAATCAGTTCACCACACAATACATAGAGGAATGTCTCTAAGTTGTGCTTTATTTTAGAACAGTCAAGCTTCATTTTTAATAAATAAATAAATAAACATCAGATCAACTCGGCAAGTTATGTACATACATACAGACGTCTATTTCTGTTTATCTACGTCTTTCTGCTTTATATTTAACCTTCCATCCATCGATCTTTCAGTCAATTCAACAGTCAATCCTATGTAGGTAGATGGGTAGCCAGCCAGACAGGGAAATAGATAGGCATGCAGATCCGTCGATAGATATATATCAATAGTTAGAAAGATAGATAAATGACAAAAAAAGGTAAGTAGGTAAATGATGTTTGAAATCTGTTGGTAAATTTAATGAACAGCAAAATGAACTATATTTATTTTATTTATAGAGAAAAAAGATTTAAAATATACGACAGTGGTATCTTGACTTACGAGTTTAATTCGTTCCGTGACCGAAACCTTAACTCATTTTACTCATATATCAAATCAATTTTCGCAGATGAAATTAACTGAAATACCATTAATCTGTTCCAGCCCCCTAGAAAACCACTACAATTTTTTGTAAAGTGTTTTTAAATAAGAAAAATGCATGTATAAATGACAAATAATAACAAATATGACAACCACATAAAATAAAAGATAATGCAAAGAAATAAATTGGTTTTGTAAAGTGTACTGTGGGTTAAGTTTTCTCCAGTGAACAGCATTAACTGGGAGGTTCTATGTTTTACTTGTGAAGAAGTAAAATGAATTTAATAATATTAATTACAGAACCTAGTTTCAGCAATAGAATTTAAAAATAAATAATTAAAAATTTGTACAATACACATACAAATAATAAAATAATAAACTGTACAATTAATCATATTAGTGCTATTAGATTTTCACTTAATGTCTTTTATACATAAGTTATTATCTTTGTATAATTTT
>CM022679.1:24936406-25126406 GCA_012295275.1 Chrysomallon squamiferum
TATACATGTATCTCTGACTGTCTGAAAAGAATTGACTATGTAAAAATAGCTCGTCACTCTACTCTTTTGTGGCTCTCTTCTGCCCCTCCTCTGTAACTCACTGACTGATTTACTCACATATAAATAAATATGTGTTATTAAATAATATAAAAAGAAATAGTTTGATGTAAAACTGTTTTTATAACGTATGCACATATCCAATATTACCTTTTTGTTTGTATAAACAAAAAATAATGAAATGTCAATCTTTACTACTGATAAGGAATAACAATAAAATAACATTCCCAAAGAACACTGTTATTTTACGTTTTGCTAATTATTTGGGTAATGTATAATTTGTATATAGAAAAGCATTCTTAATAAAAATAAATAAATAAATAAAATAAAATTAAAATAAATAAATATATAATAGAAAAAATATAAATAAAACACTGATAACTGTTGATTTAAAAGCAACTCAATGAGTTACACGTTACATGTAGTCTCCAAAGATTTTCCTTTATTATAATTTTTTTTTTTTTTTTTGACAAGGTATCAAAATTAAAATAATAATTTACCTTTGATGGGCTGGCGCTGAAGAGCTGATTTTAGACATAATACTCGCTGTCAAGCCAAACCTAGTAAAAGATGTTTTGATTTGGTGGCTAACCTTGAACTGCAAATGAACGTTTTGTGATAAAAACACACGAGGTGACAGAGCCAGTAGTATATCGCTGTAGTGAGTGAAATCTGTACAAATGTTTACTAAACGTTCAGTCAGATGTCTCGCTATACCACGTTCTAATAATAGAAAGTAACCAAGCGAGTGAAAACCCGCCGAGTATGCTACATTTATTTACTATTTACACCAAGGCCTTGACCACTATCTGTGCCTACATTTGCTGATAAAATTTATTATAAAAATGTTAATACAAATCAACAAGCTAGCTTATCTGTTTTGTTTTCAGTTACACAGGTCATTCAAAAATCCCTCTTCAAGAATTCCTCTCCAACTCCGGTCAGCATCTCCCTTGTAACAAGATTGCAGGCATGTACACATGTGTATGAAACAGAATGTGCATCATAGCGAATGGATATGTATGTTTCTAGAGAGAAGGTGTATAAGTGTGTGTATGTGTTCGAGAGATTTGGTATGTATGCGAATGTGAAATGAAAATTGGGTACATAGCTAGCTGTGCATGCGTTTGCTAAAGAAAGTGTATGCCCGTGCAGTGCATTAGATACACAATAGGTGGTACAGGTTCCGGACCCATTATCCGGCGTCCTGAAATCCGGAAAGACCAGGAAGCCGGATGTTTTATCCCGACGCTATTTTCATAGCTCGCGCGCGCGGGTGTTGTCCTCACCAGATCGGAACTACTCTTTCAAGCCGCGTAGCTTTCATTCACTCGCCGCATTGTTTACCTGTCGAGTCGCCACAGTTGTGTGTATCGTCAATTCTTTGTGTTTTTAATTTTAAAATGTTTATGCCTAATTAATTACGTATTTAGATGCTTTGGTACCATAAAACTGAAAAATGCAGAAATCCGGAATGCCACAGGCCCCAAGGAGTCCGTATAATTTGTCCGGTATGTATGTCAAAGCGTATATTCATGAAAATGAGAGAGATGGCTGGTATGTAGAGTTGTGGCTGAGAGATATATGCTACACTGATGGCTAGGTTTGTGTGTATTTTTATCAGAAATAGAAAGTTTGTGAGTTGATATATCCCAGTGAATGTGAAGTCAGTTACTGAGACAATAGTTAAAAGTGATTATGACAGAAAATGTATTTGATGTCGCTATAGATTATTATTATTTTTATTATTATTATTAGAAAACCTAATATTTTCTCGAATGTGTAGATTATTTTATTTACTTATTTATGAAATAATAAGAAACACTGATCGTTTTGTGAAAGGAAAATTCAGTCATAACCTCAACTGGTTCTGTCGTAATCATAACTGTTTGTTGGAAGGTAATTTTTTTAATTATTATTATTTTTTTTTTTTTACTGAAACTTGACACACACACACACACACACACACCGATTTATTTTATTGTGATTAACCATCTAAATCTACGTCCAAATTATTCATATTTTTTTTTTTTTTTTTTACAAATTTTAATTGGTAGATTAAATAATATATATTTTAATGATATTTTGGCATTGTCGTTACATGTTTAGCAGCCTTAGTAAGAAAAAAATTAATTAAATAAGAACAGTATAATTATATAAAAGTTTAATTAAATAATTAATTTCTGAAAAGAGTAAATAATATACTATTCATTTTATTTTTTTATTTCGTTATTATGAAATAAATATACTCATTAATAAGTTTTATCAGTGTGCAGTTCTTATTATTTTAATATTGAAATTTGGTGCTTGCGGAAGGCGGTAATTTTCTTTAAAATTAAGGAAGAAAATCCAACGGAAGAAGATCATATGGCGGTAAATTCGTAAGCGATCTCATAAGTGGAGAATGTTTGAATCGACCAGCTTCTATGGATCAAAATACTTAAAGTTATTATCGTCATTTTGTCGTACTATTTTCAATGATATATCTCCATATATTGAGTAATGGGTATTCTGTTTAATGGGAAGATAGTTCTGTCTAGGCTCCAAGCTAGTCACTATAAATTAATTTGTAAACAACTGATCTAATGACTATGTCTAATGTGGTTAATTTAACAGTAATTTAAATAACAAAATTAAACAATTTTATAAATTTTTTTTTTTTTTTTTTTTTTTTTTTTTTTTTATACTGTTGTTACACTGCTTGTAAGAATGAGTTGATGTTTTAATTATTCTATATTAAAAGGCGAAGACATGAAATGATTACTCATGCTGTGGAGAAAAGAGTTAAAGAATATGTGGAGCACAAACTTCCAAAACAGTTTAAACCTAGGTGTGTATGCAGTATTGTAATTATTGTATAAAAAAAAGCTGAAAAAAAAAAAAAATATATATATATATATGACATAAAATAAAAATAAATTAAATTAAAAAAAAAACATTAAAAAAAAAACTCGACTTTTTGGCATCTTGATAATTATATATTTTATTCTACATAATCCAAAATCTGTAATTTTGGTTGTCAATGTTATACCAAAATAAACTATTCCAATTAGTTCAAGCTTGCAGATTTTGAGATTTGGGGCTTGGTTAAAAATACATTTATTTTTTAAATATGAAAAAAAAAAGAAGAAAGTAATAATAATGAAAGAAGAAATAAAAAATGGGTTTTGAAGATTCATTGTATTATGTTTCACAGTAAATAATTAAGGAAAATCTGCTGCTTTGTTAAAAATTCTGAAAATGTATACGTTTTATTTCAGCATTACTGGGCCATCATTACTCAGGAAAACATTTTTTCGTCAGCAAGAAGCATTTGAATATGCACGAAGCAAAGCAAAAGTAAAAATATGATTATCATGATAATAAATTCACAAGAATACTCAGCTGCTACATTAAAGTATCTTATTGCTTTCTGAAGAAATATTTTTGTGAATATATTAAATTAAAGTTATCCGAGGGATTCATAGACCAGATATGCATCTTCTGTTCACACAGGACATCATAATTTGGTCTGAGCTTTATTTGTATTCTAAGAGCAATTTTAAACCAGTCAGTGGTTTATAATTAAGTAGATTTTATAAAATGTTTACAGTATAATCATAAATATAAATTAGATGATTTTTTGGCGTTTCATGTACTTTTTTGTTATGTATAAACCTTTGGAGGTTAATTTTCTTCTGTAGAATTTCTAAATACATATATATGCTATGTAATATAAGGATTTAGAGTTTGTACATAACAAATAAGCCTTCATATTTTTAAATGTGTAAGTGAAACATTTAAACAAACAATAAATAAAATTTAAAAACAAAATAATAATAAAAAAATAAATAATGTAAAATCATGCTTATGTTTACTGTTGTAACAGATAGTGGTAGATTAGTTGTGCTAAATATTGTACGTGAGTTAATATGAAGTGTTCCCTATTAATAGTTATTCAGTCCCATGTTAAAATTAGTATTATTGTGGAAATTAATTGTTTGAATAATCACTTGTAATTATAAAACAGAGTATATGAGTTTAGCTGTCTTTAATTACTTCTTTTTTTATATATGCTGTCTGGTACAAATAAGTTAATAGTTTATTATGGAGCAAATGAATTTCACTGACATTCATAATTTATCAACTTAAAGATAATGTTTAAAAGCAAAATGTGAAACTATTTACAATTCCTTTAATGTTATGGTAATTTGTTAATTTTGATGCCTTCTTGCAGGATCTTTGTGTGTTTGCCTTTGAGAGTGAAACTTTGGGAGAGGAAAAGGGGCAGAGGATGTACCTAGTGTGTAGTTTACCTGTATTCTGGCATTACTACAGGTAATATAAGTAACATACAGGTAATAAATGCATGTTTTATAGATACACATTAAATAATCACACTGCGTGATAGGTAATATCAGTATTAACAGATATAATTTAAAAAATGTATTATTTGATTTCTAAGGTGATTTACTGGTATATCATTTAAAAAGAATAATCACTGATCATTATTCATGTAAAACTATTAATTTTTGTTTGTGTATGGGGAAAGACACTTAAAATATACTTTGCTGTTGATTACTGATTAATTAGGTAATGGATTCCTTCCTAGTAACAGCTACAGGTTTCCTCTCTTCGATTTTTCATCAACATGTTTTTAACCTTATGATTTTTAACTTTACATCTGTTGAGGTGTCACTACAAATATTCATTCTATTTACAAACATGTCAAGGGATAAAATCTTTACCATTTGCTTTTTTTTGTTTTTTTACTACTTTTTTAATATATTATTTTCTTTTCCAGTCAGTTAAAAGAAAGTCAAAGACACCATTATGAGGTGATTCCAGAAGGTAAATAATTTTATTGTTAATCTGCCTTAACTAATTATTAACTGTTAGGTATGTGCAGCCATGAAAAATACTTTACAAAAATGTGCAATAGAATCCACATTGTATTTTAATTTGTAAGATACTATTTTATTTTTATTTTTTTAATAGAGCAAATGTATTTTCAATAAATATCATTACAAAAATTTGATCTACATTTAATTTAAAATAATTATAATAATAATAATAAAACGAATCTGTCTTTAGGAAAAAGATAAATTTTATGGTGGAGTTGTTTTACTGAAGCATTACAAAATATCCACTAGCTGCAAATTAGGTCAGGACAAATGTTCAGAAATTTAATGCTGTCAAATAATATCAAATTTAAAAAGACAGATCATTTTATTATTATTTTAATCTTTAGAATCAAAGGTTTATATTCTCTTAATGAGTTTCAGGATAAATATTTTCTAATGTTTTAGCAGAAAACCTTGATTATATCTATGCATAACTCTTGATATGAAATGGTGTGGGAAAAAAATAATTGCGACTGCTGATTAATTACTATTATCAGGAGCGGTGTGCAAGCTTTATTTTGATCTTGAGTTTGACATAGAGAAGAACACACAAAGTAATGGGGATGAAATGGTTGATACATTAATCAAGGTATGCACACAGTAACAAGTCCCAGAATATTTTTTTATTCTGGGTATTTTTAAGGCACAATTTATTAATTATTAATAATGTATTAAATAATACAAAATAATAATAATAATAATAATAATATAATAAATAAAAAACCCAAAGAAAAAAACCTGTGTGTGTGTTTATATATATATATATATATATATATATATATAAATTATTTTAAGTGGTTACAAGATATAATAACATGAATGAATAAATACAGGAAAAATGTAAACCTATATATATCTAGATATACATATATATATAGGTTTACATTTTTCCTGTATTTATTCATTCATGTTATTATATCTTGTAACCACTTAAAAAAATGAAAGAAATCCTTGAAAAATTAATAAATGAGCAGCAATTCAAACCCAGATGATGTAAAATGTATAAAAGTAAGTAAACTGGCAACTCAGATCAGAACAGTAAATTTGATTTCTCTTTATCAGTTTAAAGTTTAGCTAGGGTATTTCATTCATTTTTCAGTATTTATTTATTTATTTATTATTATTATTAATTTTTATTTATTTCTTCTTTTTTTTTAACATCACAGCACTATAATTTAACAGTAACAAAATATATTTAGGCCATTTTTCATATGGCCAAATTTACAGTTTAAATATATTTCTTTTTTGCCGTTTAATTCAGTATCAGAAGTTTAATTTTTTTTGTGTGTGATTTATATTTTTTAAGTATGTCTGCTTCTGGATGAAACATCAGTTTGGAGTGTTGTGTTCTAGGAAAGATGTACTTGATTTAGACTCCAGGTAAGTCAGTAGATATTGTGCTTTATATTTTTTAGTTACTCTTTTTCTTTTTCTTCTCCTTTTAAATATCTCTGAAGTGAAGATAACATTTAGAAACATTTTTGATTTTATTTGTACCTGACAACAGAATCAAGTAAACTTCTGTTGGACAATCTTTACACTGTCTTTTTGGTTGAAGCATGTAAAACTTGAATTTGATAAATTTACATAATATAAACTAGCGTAAATATGTAGACTAGTCTATCTTTAGGTATCTTCTGTTATTCAGTTAAATGTCATATTTCATGCACAGTTTTAATAATTTATACAAAGATTATATAAATTTAATAACTGTACAGCTTATAAACATACTTTGAAACAGTTCTGAAGGTTTGTTTCTAAATGTTTTTAACTCTTAATTTCTTTATTTTGGTCTACACCTTTTAAAATACAAATGATGGAAGTTAAGCTTCACTTACGTCTTTAAGAAAAAAGAGAAAAACCAAAAAAAGAAGAAAATATACAAACACATTACTTCTTTAATAAAACAAATTTGCACCTTTCCATATTGAGTTTTGAATGTAATGTCATATTTTTTATAAACATGTCTTTGTTTTTATATTACGTACACACACACACACATTTCATATTTTGTTCTCAAATTCTACATTTCTTTAATCTAATCAAACTTTTTTCTCTCAGCACAGCCAAAAAGTTCAGTCGTCATCTAATCTTTCAGCTTGCAGATGTTGCATTTAAAGACAACATTCATGCAGGTATGAACTTATAAAACATTTATAAATAAAATAGCTGAGTTTCATAAACTTGAAATGTATTCAGGAATTAATTCCATAAAAATTAATCATTTTGTAATGTGTGATAGATGATACACTACCAATAGTTTTAATTAATTATAATAATATTATTATTATGAAGGGTTAAATGCTACGTTATCAGTTAAATCTTTAATTAATTACATTATTAAATTTTTATAAAAACTAAAATTAATGTCATAATAATCTGTGATTGTAATGTCTTTATATCAAATGTCTGTGAGGGGATTTTTATTTATTTATTTTTTCTGATTTTTTTCAGGAAAATTTGTGAATCACATTTTCACAATACTTATGAATATAGTCACAGATCAGAAAACTGATATAAAACCCTCAGACAACAATACAAAAGAAAACTCCTTGTTAACTGATAATCAGAATTTCATTAATAAACAGAGATCAGATTCATCTGAAAATACAAATAGTGCTGGCACAGAGAGAAAAGACTCTAAGATTTGTTGTACAGAGGAATTTAATGACGAGAATGGTGATGAGAAAAAGAAGAAGAAGGATACTAAAAGTCTTGATGAAAAACAGTTGGTAATGGCTTCCTTTACACAGGACCAGCTGAAGTCATTAGTGGTACACGGAAAGAATGATACAGATGTGTTGTGTGATTTAGGTAACCAGATTCCCAATCCAAAAAAAAAAAAAATAAGTTAAATAAATTCAAAAATATATATATAAAATAAATAAATAAATAAACAAATAAAAATAAAAACAATAAAAACTACTGTCATAGAAATATTTTCAGTTTCAAATAATTTTTGATATTATTATTGTTGTAATTTGTTTCTGTGTTAAGTTCAGTTTCAGTCTTTGTTTTAGTTCATGACATCCATGGGTTTGACAAATTTAATTAAGTTTTATTTCGTTGTTGTAGGTGTTTATACAAAGAATAGAAACTTTCGGCTTTACAAGTCCAGTAAACTGGGCAAGGTAAACCCACTAGAGTTGTCACATCACAACCAATATGTGATTCCAGACAGTGATGAAAGAAATACAGACGAACAGACATTCCACAGTTCTTTTATATGTAATGTGAGGTGTGTAAAATCACTTATAAAACAATCCTTCAGACAATAACTGGTTTCATATTGGTAAAATATATCAACTCTTGTGTCAAAATAAAGTATATTATATGTAGATGTATATGTACTAGTTTCATACTGGTAAAATAAAGCAAATATTGAAATAATATCTATATTAATTCTAGATCTATTTATTTATTTAATGTAAAATGAATCAATTCTCTGTCCACATAAATTGTCCTTGAAATAATAACTATATTAAGTATAGATCTATTTACTGGTTTAATCTAAAGAATTAAAACAAATATTGAAATAATACAGGGTGGCCCAGATGTAACCGAACCTGAATTGTTATGAAAAGTTACAGTTAAATGAAACAAATTTTATTTCATATAGTTACAGCAAATGTCCAAAATGCAAACCATTATTTGTAATACAGTGATGACATCGTTCAATGGTTGATTCAGTTACTTTTTTTTTGAGCCTGGAGTTCCCGCAGTCGATATGGGTGCAAGCCAATATCCGACATGATGCGTTGTAAAGACGATCGTGATATGCCCAGCTCTGCAGAAGCACGTCTCTTGGATTTGCGAGGGCTGTTGACATATGATGATGCTACTAATTACTGGTTGGCAATTGTCTTCATTGTTCTTGGTGCACCAGGTTCATACGCGTCGGCAACGTTGCCAGTTTGTTCAAATTTTTGTACCAATTCGTAGACTGACGATTTTGATGGGGGTGGTGTATCAAACGATTCATTCCAATGATCAATAACATTTTTATAACTCCTCTCCGACAAATAATAATTGTTAACAGCTAAATACGTTCTTCCAATTTTAAAGTGCGTTGTGTGTTGGCCATGTCTGTTAAATGAAAGAGGGCGACAACAAAGACAATCAAAGAAGAAGGTTTCCGTCCTCTCTTAAATAGGCTTTGCAACACTTTCGGTGGTGATGACGAAACCAGTTAACACAGCCATGCATGTGATTATCCCTGATATTGATTGCTTCAGTATTTCGTGAAGCAGACTTGAAATCAGTGATCATCGATTGAGTGTTCGGGTTCGATTACATCTGGGCCACCCTGTACATTAGTATGAATTAGTTGAATTTAAGCTGTTAACTTAGATTAAATCAATGCAACCCATTAAGTAATAATTTTGTATATGCCAGTGTAAAGTTGTATAAAGTAATTTAAAGTCATTCTTGAAATAATACATTTTTATGTTCAAATGTAATGCAAACTGTTCAAAACAAAATAAATAAAAATAATAATAATAATAATAAAAATAAAATATTCTAAAAATTCCATTTTTCTTTTCAGATACACAAATCATTTAAGAATACTGAATTTTGAATCCAATGATTTGACAAATAGAACTGTAAAAAGAAACAGAACCAAACAACAGAATGAAAAGGAAATGTCACTCAAAACTGGTAATTTTGTATATTTCCACCACTTTTAAAAGTGTTTTTTTTGTTTTGTTTTGGTTATATACAAAGAAACTTCCAGTTTGTAGTAATGATAAAAAGAAAAAAGAAGATCAACAAAAAACAAAACAAAACAGCAACAATATAATAATACAGTTAATTTTAGTCTGAATGTGAATTTGTTTTTCATAACTGGGTTTAACAACAGCAGATCTGAAATACAAATAATTAATTTTTGTTTGGAAACATTCTCTGAATAGATTAAGACTCTCTTTCAACAAATGAGGAAAAAGGTTTATTTTTGTGTAGTGTACAAAAAACCATCCAAAAAGTAAATTCAGAATTTGTTTCAGATACTGTAGAGGGCTACAGAACATCACCATATCCTGAAATTGATGCATTTGTATCTAGTATTGTCAGTGGTGACGGTCATCAAGGTTACATCAGACACTGGACATATTTTACACACGAGGAACTTCTTGTATACGATATTGCAAAATTTCGGTTTTGTGAAAATGTTGGTCGTGAACATAGAAGCAATAATGTTATGTAAGTTGTACAGAAATAATATTACCTAAGTAATATAGCAGTAGGGTTAGGTATATTATATGGAATTTAGAGAATGTATATTAAACACTGATACTTTTTAAAGTTTTGAACAGATTTTTATTACTTTAATTAAACACTAGACAAAAAGATACCAAATAATTCAAGGTGTTACTGGTTGCAAGATATGAAATAAATATATTTTGAATGTACCAGTCGTAGCAAGAATTACAGAAACCATGAAATTAAATAATAAATTATTATCTCAAATTAACTTTAGTATGCTGGGCTGTTTCTTGCAATAATTTGTAACCGTTTTCTTTATACTGTTGTTATCTATGCTCAGTTATGTAAACTTAAGGATGTCGATAGCATCAAAAATGTTAAATATTTTAAATGTTATTTGTTATGTATTTTAGGCTGATTGTGGACATGAAAAAAGGAGTTTATTATCAGAAATGTCATGACCCAGATTGTCAAGCACAAAACTTCAAGTCACCAGGTGAGGTATTTATAACTAACAGATCTTTAAATAAATTTGTTTATTGTTAATTTTCATTTCTTATGCAGCTCTTGACAGTCACTGTAAGGCTAGAAAATATTAAAACTATATATTTTGTCACTGTTTCTGGTCACAATTTTTTTTTTTTTTTACCTGTATTGAAATATTAAAATATAAAATCTGTTTTTAAGAAAAATATCTCTCTTGTACAGAAATTTTTATATTTCTGAAGTACAGTTAAATAAAATAATTTATTTCAGTTTATTTATTTATTAAATACTATAGAAAATGGAAATAAATTCAAATTAAATTAATTTATCTCTCAAACTAATACTCTTGCATTTCTTTTTATCCATCCTGTATTAATCTTACAGAGAAGAAAAAAAAAAAAAAGGTGATAAAAATGTTAGAACTCTAATTCCATTTAGCAGTTTTAAAAAAAGTAGAAAGTTTGCAGTTTTCAAATTATTTGATTCTATTGCAGATTATAATCTTCCTCACAACGTGTTGCCAGCACACTACTTTGAAGATCTAGAGGATACATCATCAGCAGAAGATAACTTTGATTCTGATTTTGAAGATGAGGAATGTTTAAAGGAAGTAGAAAACATGGAAAAGTCTTTGATAACAGAGGATGAAGGGTTGAGTGACACAGAACTGCTATCAGCTGCTGAAGATCTCGAAAACAGCATTCACGAAGAGAGAAAATAACCAGAAAACTGAATTTACTTATGAAATTTGCAGTCGGAGTATCATTAAAGAATAAATAATGTCACAAGGAAGGTGCCTACAAACAAGTTTATATAGTACGTAGTAAGGTAGTATTTTGTTGTGTTGCTGTTCCCCAGTGAAAACTAAAATTAAAAAACAAAAATGTAGGTTATAGTTTTTTAACATTTGGGGTTGGGTTTGTATTTGATGGTTTCCATTCCTTCTGCATATGAGATAGCATGGAATAATATCATGTTAAAGCATTGGTATTTATTTATTGTGTTAGCTTTCTCCAAATGACATCAAAAAAAAAAAAAACATAGGTTATAGGAGTTTAGTAGGTGAAGCTAGTTATTGACAGTTTCCAATCTTTCTGTATTATAAAGACAACAGATTATAATGCTTTGTTAAAGCACTGGTAAAGTGGCAACATGACAGTCATCAAGAGAATGGAGTAATTTTTATCTAAAAATAAAATATTCTTGAACAAAGGGTTTGTATAAGAATACAAAACAATTAAAATCATTAAAATAATACATTACTCATTTCTAATCTTTATGCTTTATTGTAAAATAAATACATATATTGCACCTTTTTATTTTATTTTTTTACTAAATTGCATTTGAACAAATGTATATAATGTACAGCTCATGTGGGACTGACTATACAGATACATCTTACAATATTTTTTTATATTTCTTTTATTTATTTAATATATTTTTTATAACTGTATACAAAATAAAACTGCATTACTCAAATAAATATTCTGTTATTGATGTACTGAAACAGGGGATTCTTAATAACTTTATCAAAAATTGTTTATTTTTAAACAGGAGAACTCCACTCCAGGAAGAGAATTTGTTTTTAAAGATTTGTGTACAAAGCAACTTTCTTATGGATCAGAACGTTAAACTGCATCAAACAGGCACAATTATTAATTACTTAAAACTCTGATTGATTATTTTATCTTGGGAAAGATGTTTATGAAAGAATAGCTCAAGCTTTAATACTGTGCATTCCAAGTAGATAATCATAGTTTATTGGAGAATAGAGGATATTTGTAAATATATGATATAATATAACTTTATTCATTTAAAAGATTAAAACAAATAATAATCTTATTAAGAAGAATAAAACCACCAAAAATGTTTCTGTTGTAAAGGTAGTTCAAACTTAAGCAGAAGCATCAAAGAATTTCTCCAGAAGCTCTCCCACTTGTTCCTCTGTGTATTTTATGTATTTCTGAGGGTTTCTTGTGAAGTTGACATTCTTGAACTTGTTGAGAAATATTTGATATCTGAGAAGAATGTATTTCTTATTGTCCTCTATTAGCGACTGTCGCAGCTCTGGATCAGGAATGGCATATCCCTTCTGGATGCGATAGATTTCTTCAAGCTCTTTGTTGAACCCCTGAAAATAACATCAGTTTTTATTTTGTTTCACAAATCATCATCCAAAATAAATATGAAAAAGTTCTCAAAGTTAAATAACCATTAGATGCATGTATTTGATATGATTGAAACATTATAAAAATGGCTGGGCTAATTACCAAATATCTTTAAATATGAAATTAACACATTTCTTCATATGCCTTTCCTGGAATGAAAATAACCTACAAAGCTATACCAGTAAAAGTTTTGATTTCTGTTACATGGGCTGATTTCAAGTGACAGTTTAATTGCTGGTATACTTATGTATCTGTTCAACAATAATATGATAAGCACATGTGTTTAATCTTACTGTGAACTTATCTTTGATGTTTTGCTTATCTTTATCAGTTTTGCCAATGATTGTGAATATAGCACTGTGTGGTACCTACAGTGAGAAAAACAGTAACATTACCTTTTTTCTTATGAGTTGTACCAAAGATATGTTGGTGTCATTTTAATATTTTTTTTTTTTTTTAGCTGTTTCTGATGATATATAATTTTATAGGAAAATGTTTTTGAAAATGTTGATACCCAATAACAGATATTTTTATTCTTGCTTGAGTGTCGTTATTGGTTATGGCCCGCAAAGTCGACGACTTGTATAAATGATCTTATAATTGTGTCTACTTAGTGGGACAAGCTGAAATGTACCAGTGATGATCTGTTGATGTCCCGGGACTCATTAATTGCTGTTTTGCCTGGTTGATGGTGTGCGCAGTCAAAAGGTAACAAGATGATACTGTACCACAGCTATTACTACTACTACTACTATTACTACAATACAATTTCAGTTTAGTTTATTTATTTGCCAGAGTCAGCATGATTATAAACACAAAACTGACAAGAATACAGTTATAAAACACAAACAGTTGTGTAATAGGTTACAGTATACAAATACAGGAGGGAAAAATTAAACATTATTAGTTGTTATATATGTGTGTGTGTGTGTGTGGTTACAAATTAAATTACATATTTATCAAGATTCCTTAAAGTTTTAATTTTTTCTGAAGACCAAAAACTGATTATGTTAAAAGTATATGGTCTTGTATACAAATATTTTATATCATTATAAAATAAACATTTTGATACAAAATGGAATTTATCCTCAACGCCTCCACTGTGTTTTACACACACACACACACACACACACAACAACAACAACAACAATGGGTCCACTAAGGAGGTTCAATCCTTTATGTCAGGCATCGTACGTGAACTCAACTAATCGAGTTTAATCCGAGTTCATATCACTGGTTACTTCGTATGTATTACAGTACTAATAAATTAATTAATTAAGGTTAAGGATCACGGATCTAATAATAAGAAACTGCTGAATGGGCTTCTGTTACCAAAAACACACCAGCAAGGGATCTTTTATATACATTTTCCCATAGTCACAACGTAGGTTCTGCATTGCGACGTAGTTCATCTCCACGCTTTCTATTTATGTGAAATTTGTGCTGGTTGTAATACAAATGTCACCCACTCCTTAATGTGTCGATGAATATTTTGCTGGAGTTTGATGTTTTCCAGGTTCAGATGTAAAAC
Source organism: Chrysomallon squamiferum (assembly GCA_012295275.1). Taxonomy (NCBI): domain Eukaryota; kingdom Metazoa; phylum Mollusca; class Gastropoda; order Neomphalida; family Peltospiridae; genus Chrysomallon; species Chrysomallon squamiferum. Next base: position 24,950,737 of record CM022679.1, read on the forward strand.
AAAAAATCATAATAAAGAACAAAAGACTGGAACATATATATATATATATATATATATATATATATATATATATATTTTTTGTTTCAGTTTGTTTTTCTTTAGATATATATATATATATCTAAAGAAAAACAAACTGAAACAAAAATAATAATATTAATTAAAAAAATAAAAAAATAAAATAAAAAATTAATAAATACACGACAAAGATCAAACTTAAAAATACCATTCCAGAACTAATAGATACACAAATGTGGTTGTGTTCGTCTGTGTGTTCATATTCTTATTTAATTTACATTTTTAATATGTATTTTATAACAAAGTTATTAAATGGTGGAGATGATTTTATGATTATTTGTATCTTAATTTTCATAAATAATCCTTTTGTTCAGTGAAAATTTCTTAAAAGTTATACCATCTTTAGAATAAATAATAAATGAAATTTTTAAAATACCAAATATTTTTGGCTTTATTACAATATTGGTTCTGCTTCATCTGTTTATTCTAGACATTTATTAAATAAATAAAAGTATTAAATAATTAATAACTACAGCAAGATTTACATTTTGATAAAGCACCTAATCTCATGTAATTATTATGTTTCGCATATTCGTTGTTCTGAACAAGTAGCAGTTCCCAGGAGTCTCTACTACTGTTTTACATGAATAATAGCTCTTTGTACATGTATTTCTCTGGGAAAACCAAAACAATAAAAATTGTGTTGAATCATTTTGTCAGTCACCTCTGACATCTATTCCTAGATATGAAAGAAAAAAACAATAAGGTGACCTTTTAAGGCTATTCAAGATTTATGTATTGTGATAAACCTCTGAATCTGCACAAGTAAGTCATGTAACACTCAACACACGTGAAGTATCGGAAGATCGTCTTACAGTTAACGTGTGCAGCAGTACAAAGACATCAGTTTTTGTTTTCAGATTACAAGGTGATAGACTCAGAGCATGATCCAACTCTAAACACGAAAACAATATACATTTCATGGGTTTTGTTTTATATATATAAAGACTAAATCCAAAGATATATATTTTTTTAAATTAATTTATAAAACTAAATAAATGTTTTTTGAATGATTTTGTTTTGTTTAGTTAATGAGTCTATTGAGATTATGAATTACTACATGCACCAAACTCTATTTTGAATTCACTTATATCAGAGAATCAATGAGAGATCACATATGGTTTGCAACTGAAAACAAGTTTCTGATGGAAATGTTTTAATATTTCTAAGTAATAATAATAATAACGATAAATCACCAAGAACAATAAACCAGTTTGATATATAAAAATGTTAACAAAACTATTTTAAAGTGATACAGGAGTAAATTAATAAAATTATTAAGCTTGATGATAACAAATGGGATGAAATTTTTAAACTAAATTGTCAGTATAAGACTAATGAAATAACGAAATTGATAAATATAACAATTCATGATAAATCCAATATTCAACTTAACTCAGTAATCTCAACTAATAATAAATAAAAATTACTTCCATAAATGGAAAGTCAGTCTTTTCGGCAGTTTTCATTTTCACTCAATGAAGCCTGTGTGTGTTGAGAATGGCAGTTTCCGTGTCTGTGCTCCAAGAACGAGAATGTTACAAGCTGCCTTTTTTTTTTTTTTTTTTTTTTTTTTGGACAAGTTTTGTAGACATCATCCTCGTAACATCTGAATATATATTATATTTTATTTATCTATTTATTTATTTATTTATTTATTTATTGACGTTATTGTTGCTGCTGCAATTGTTCTGTATTATTAATCTTTGTTAGTGGTATCATTATCATCACTATTATCTTCATCATCATCATCATCATCATCACCATCACCATCATCATCATCTCATCATCATCATCATCATCATCATCATCATTATTATTATTATTATTATTATTATTATCATCATCAGTATTATCATCATCATTATTATTATTATATCATGGTTTAAAGAAATATAAATTTCTTCAGGTCGGAACGATGTTTATAAATGCCGTGGAAGAAAAAAAATATCTGAGAGCAACATTAATTATTCCGAAAATTCTTCCGAACTGTATTAATTGTTTTTATTTATTTTTAATATTTTATAAATTTTCATTTTATTTTATCTTATTAACATTTTTTAATATGTCTGTATGCGCATGTTCGTTTGTCTCTGTGTGTGTGTGTGTGTGTGTGTGTGTGTGTGTGTGTGTGTGTGTGTGTGTGTGTGTGTGTGTGAGAGAGAGAGAGAGAGAGAGAGAGAGAGGAATTAGAAAGTTTAAAAACTGACAGTCAGAAACATTAACACAGCGTTTATGAATCACAAAACTCTATCTATCTATCTATCTATCTATCTATGTATGTATATATAGATAGATTCGGGTTCATGTGTTAACAAATTCTTGATTGCGTGGTTTCAGTTATTAGTGTGTTGTTATTATTAAAATCATCTATCATTTACTTTTTCACAGAAACTTCAGCGTAAAACGTTAAAAAGAAAACCCAGTAATATGTGGAAATCTCAAATTTTCATTGTTTCATTATGCACATAATGCTATCCGTTTCATTTCAGCTCACAAATTGTTGTTTATTCGTTAAGTCAGAAAGGAACAAACGCAGCATAATATTACATGTATTATACACGTATGTACGTAGTGGCAAGATATGCTGACAAAATACATTTCTGTTGTTTCGGGCAAGTTCATAAAATTGACTTCGTTAACCATTCAACAGTATTGATTTCATAAGTTTACAAATTACTAGCTTATTATCAAGATAAGTAACTTAAAATTGTTAGCTAGATCCTGCATAAAAATTAAGAAAAAATATGTTTTATTAAACTTCATATTGTAAATCAGGTTTAAACAGATAAACAGAAAAGAAACATACTATTACAACACACAGCTATTCATTTTCCATTAGCAGCTTCAGATCTTTTCAAGCAAATACCTTTAACAAAATAATCATGCGGCAATAGTTGGATTGTTTTATGTGAAAACGTCTTATCCGGATGCTCTTTCTAGCAATCTGAACATTGATTTATTTTTAATAAATTTTACCAACACCAATTGAACAAAGATATTAAAATTATTAGAAACCAAATTTTGGATTCATGTGTTAAAAAAGTGTGGATTACAGGGTTTCAGTTATTAGCGTTGTTATTATTAAAATCATCTATCGTTTAGTTTTTCACAGAAACATGAGCGTAAAACGTTAAAGAAGAAGAAAAAAAATCCATTAATATGTGGAGATCTGAAATTTTGATTGTTTGATTATGCATACAATGGTGTTTGTTCCATTTCAGCTCACAAATTGATGTTCATTCGTTAAGAAACAAACCGACCATAATATTACATGTAGTCACGTACGTACGTAGTGGCAAGATATGCTGACTAGATAAATTTCTGTTGTTTCGGGCACTGAATTTACTTCGACAAATACACGTAAATTATACACAGTTAAAAGTTATTTCTCTTTGCATGCAGTGGCTGGTTTAGATCTTAAAAGACTGTTCTGAAAATAGTTTTCATTTTAAAAATAATAAATAAATTGCCGTTATTTATTCTACCTATGATCTATATATTAATATATAACATGATCGTTGAATGCGTTTTGATCGTTGTAGGATGGTTACTAATAAACAGATAATTAATTTAATTGGCAAAAACCAAATTTGTTGTTTCTTCTTTACTGCTTTTATTTATTTTTAGTTTTGTTTGTTCGTTTATTTATTTCTTCTTCTTCTTCTTCTTCTTCTTCTTCTTATTTGTTATCAGCCGAAGCAGGACTCAATTTCCAAAAAGTTTCTGTCAATAGAGAACGCATGTAACTCATCATATTTTTTTTTTATTCTATTATTATTATTATTATTATTATTATTATTATTACTGCATGCTACCAACTATTCACTGTATAACAACAGATCACACACACTCTGGAATGTTGTTTCATTGTGTTTATTTCATACCTCAGAATATCAGGTTAACTGTCCTGTACACATGCGCATTACTGTACACAGTATCACGCACTGAGAAATGTTCTAATGAAATATCGCCATAGTATTGGTTTGAGGAATAAGTCATTGAGGTTACATTAAATTTAATCATCACATAGAAGAAAACTTAAGCTTGATTGATAACAAGATGTAATATAATCAATAATCTATTCTCCGTTGTTATTTACCACTTCTTCCCAATGGTCAAGACGTTTTTCTGCAATAAATTTGAATCAATTATGAACCGCAGTGACTTATTTCTCAACACAATACATTCAACAAAAATTATTTATAGACAAGCAAAATAAATAGCTTATAAAGTTTGTGAAAAGATCTTAAAAAAAAAAAAAAAACAAAGCTAACTTTGGCTTAACACACACACACACACACACACACAAACCATAATACAAAGATGAAATATAATGGGAAATCTCTCTCTCTCTCTCTCTCTCTCTCTCTCTCTCTCTCTCTCTCTCTCTCTCTCTCTCTCTCTCTCTCTCTCTCTCTCTCTCTGGAGAACAACAAATCGTATACAATATTCAGTAAAACGTTCGTCGTAGACCTAAGCTACAAGATTACCTAAAACTGTGTAAGTTGCTTTGCTTGTCTAATCAACCTGTTTCCTAAGATTTTATCAGTTATTCAATAACTCCAGCGAAGCTTGTCGTCTCAAAAAGACTAAACGCTCACTGTAACCAGTCAAACATCAACTTCACTTCATTATGTGCAAAGTCAAACTCAAAGACAAAGTGTCAAAATTATAAAATCATATTCATCATGATACATGTTTTAAACTATTACACGTGTTTATTATTTCATGTTGCTATGATGTTTTCATTCGTTTCTTTCACCAGTTTAAAAAGCATTTTCATATTATGTTCGTTATCGGACACAAACTGTGTAACATCAGGGATAACGCGACGTGGGAGAAACACTCGCACTAAACTTCACCTTATTTTTAACCCATGACGAAGTTCTAACTTGACTGGGTTTTTTATTCTAAATTTATTTAGGATATTTTATAGAAGGTGTGCACATTTATATTGTATTAACTTAGTTACTAACACTTTATTTCTTCTTCTTTTCTTAATTTATGTATCTCATTATCTCTCTCTCTATATATTAATGATTATGATGATGATGATGATGTTGATAATGGTGATGATAATGATAACAGTATACAAGATTAATGATGTAGAAGAATAGAAACAACAACAAAATCGACAATAAATAAATAAATAAATAAATAATAACTACAGAAAGATTTACATATTTTGATAATGCACTTAACATCATTTAATTACTAAGTGTCGGATATACGTTGTTCTGAACAAGTAGCCGTTCCCAAGAATCTCTACCACTGTTTTACATGAATAACAGCTCTTTGTATACGTATTTCTCCGTGAAAAATAAAACATAGTAAAAATTGTGCTGAATCATTAAAGTTATCACTCACCTCGAACGTCTCCGAAGTATAAAAGAGAAAAAAACAATAAGGTGACCTTTTAAGGTCATTCAAGATTTATATATTATGAAAAACCTGTGAACCTGCACAAGTAAGTCATGTGACACTCACCACACGTGGAGTGTCGGAAGATCGTCTTACAGTTAACGTGTGCAGCAGTACAAAGACATCAGTTTTTGTTTTCAGATTACAAGGTGATAGACTTAGAGTGTCATCCAAGTCTAAACACGAAACCAATATACATTACATAGTTTTTGTTTTAGATATATAAAGACTAAATCCAAAGATAATTTTATATTTTATTATTATTGTTGTTGTTGTTGTTGTTGTTGTTGTTGTTGTTGTTGTTGTTGTTATTATTATTATTATTATTATTTTAATGTTTTTGTTTTGTTTAGCTAATGAGTCTATTAAGATTATGAATTATTACAAGTACCAAACTTTATTTTGAAGTCACTTATATCAGAGGATCAATAAGAGATTGTGGTTTGCAACTGAAAATACAAAGAATTAACATGCATTCTATGATGGAAACGTTTTAATATTTCCTAAGTAATAATAATAATGGTAAGTCACCAAGAACAATAAACCAATTTGATATATAAAAATGTTAACAAAACTACTTTAAAGTGATACAGGAGTAAATAAATAAAATTATTACGCTTGATGATAACAAATGGGATGACATTTTTAAACTAAATTGTCAGTATAAGACTAATGAAATAACAAAATTGATAAATATAACAATTCATGATAAATCCAATATTCAACTTAACTCGGTAATCTCAACTAATAATAAATAAAAATTACTTCCATAAATGGAAATTCAGTCTTTTCGGCAATTTTCATTTTCACTCAATGAAGCCTGTGTGTGTTGAGAATGGCAGTTACCGTGTCTGTGCTCCAAGAACGAGAATGTTACAGGCTGCCTTTTGTTTTGTTTTTTTTTGACGTTTTATAGACATCATCCTCTAACTGAATATATATTATATTTTATTTATTTATTTATTTATTGATGTTGTTGTTGCTGCTGCAATTGTTCTGTATTATTAATCTTTGTTACTGGTATCATCATCATCATCATCATCATCATTGTTACTATTTTATTATTATTATTATTATATCATGGTCTAAAGAAATATAATTTTCTTCAGGTCGGAACGATGTTTATAAATACCGTGGAAGAAAAAAAATATCTTAGAGCAACATTAATTATGTTTATAATGAGCATTATTATGAACAATTCTGGAAACAAATGGGATGATTTTAGTAGACCATTTTAAGTAAATAACAGGTAAATGCAGTCCTTGTATAAAACATCATGATATAAATAAATAAATAAATACAATAAAATAAAAAACACAGAACAAAACAAAAACAGAAACAGTAACAACCCCCTGCAAAAAAACCCATATGTATGGAAATTTATATTATTTATTTTAATAATAAAACCCCAGACAAATCATCAACATAATAAAGATAATTACTTTATTTATGTCCATAACAAACAATTTAATTTATCTAGAAACAGAAATGATTCATAATTTCTTCTTTGAAAAATAAAACAACTTTAAACCATCAACAGATTTACATTTAACAAACTAAAGCATGGTTCAGCTCATGATTTGTATCTGTTAAATTATAACCAGAGTGTAGGAGTTTGTTGTGGACAGAACATGTTTGTTAGTTACATAATGAGATTTGTTTCCTCTGACTCTGTTAAAACTGAGATCATCTTAAAATGTGGATCAGTTTTGGTGTACAAAATAGTTAATGGGCCATATTATATATATATGGGCCATATTTTATATATATATATATACTCACACACAAACATATATATGATATCTAGTTGATAATTAATGTTGAGGTGAAAACTAAATAATCTAGCTGGTCACTTTATTTAATTCCCAAATTAATTCCACAAAAAAAAAAAAAAAAAAAAAAAAAAAAATATTCCTACTTTTATTAAATCGAAATATTACATTAATTTCCATTGTTTTTTTCCTTGTAAATCTAAAGCTTAAAAATATATGATAAAGAAATAGAAAGGAACACTTATTCAAGTGGAAATTTCTTGATACATTTAGATACCAGTTTAGTGTTTTATGTTCTGAATTTACCACAATTAATAAAAAGTTCCTGTATATTGTCTGAATTATTTTGTATGCTAGTGTTCATACACAGTGCTGAGGAAAATAAATTGTGAAATTAATGTTAAATTTGTTTTTCAGTTTAAATAAAAACTCCCAGAATATTTACACAAAACTTTTACATCATTTCAAAGCAATTAATTATTTATTTAGATTGTGATACTCTATTGTGATAACAAACAGTTAAACAGAGAATGAAACAAAACATTATTTCAAAAATAAATAACCAAGCATGTTTTAAAAAATATTTATTTTAAAAAGATTTCATATTAAAATAACACTCCAATCAAAACAAAAAATATAATATCATTAGTCATCCATATACTTTGTAAATGCTAAAATGTATGGTAAAAAATATATTTAGAGGACGGATGAAAGTTAAATGCAAGTATTACCGTGATTGTTATAATGCACACACATATACCCCCATTTGTCTTACCAAATTGTAATACATTTATCATTCTATGAGAGCTAAATATTGAAGAGAAAAATATAAACTAAAATTTTTAATTGTTTTTTGAATAACAATCATCATTTTTTTAAATAAACATTTTCTAAATACTTATATATCTTTCTAGCTTTCATACATTTTATATTATGTACAAACACAAATATACGTAAAGAAAATACAGCAAATATGTTTTTCTTGTACGCAATACAAGTAGCAGTGTTAGTTGATTCAAATAAAATTTAAATACAAAAATTAAAATATACATTGATAACTAATCTACATAAAATTATTAATATTTATTTTAAAAATGTTTCATATAAAAATTCTACAAAAATAGTTGGTTGTAAAATATATATTTATGTGTTATACACTCACGTCTTACTATTAATTATATAGGTATCTTGTTACAAATAAATATCCCATATAATATACATTTTACTGCTTGAGAGTTAGGTTTTAAGATGATATTATTATTATTATGCCATCTATCTCTTTTGAATAACAATCAGGTTAATTGATATCAGTGGAGCTAATAGTTTTGTTTGTTTAAAGATTTTCATAATTTTCAGATTTTCAAATTTTCAACACAAAATTACTGAATTAAGAAAATTAAATATTCCTTCATTACATCATTTAAAAATGATAAAACAAATCCCACAAAAAAAACCCACATGAGTTTCTAAATATTTATATATCATTCTAACTCATACATTTTCATAAATAAAAAACAGAAAATGTTCTTTGGTAGTAGTATGCAAAATGAGTAGTAGTGTTAGGATGATTAAAATAAAAATTTAAATAAAACAAAAATAAAAATTGGTAACAACATAAAATTATGAGTTATTACCAGCTCATTAATAAAGTTTATATTTTCGTTAGCAGATATCTTGTGACTAATTCTTATAATTTCAGTTGTACTGAAATCTTGTAGTAGATCTATTTTTTTAATTTGCTTGTTGACTACATGTCAAGTCAGCAGTGACTATGAACAACACTGTTCTCTGTAGATCACTTCTTGTGTCATACAGCTTCTTCTGGAGAGTTGTTGTATTACACCACTTATTAAAAAAATTTGTTTTTTTTGTTTTGTTGGGTAAATGTTTTTGAAACAAATGTTTTCTGAACAAAGAAATATAAAAGGAATGTAGAAGGTTATCTATATGAAATGGAACTATAAAGTAAAATATCAAATACTGTTATAATCAGAGGCACTATGGTTTAAAAATAATTTTATACACAATGTAAAAAAGTATATTTTTATAAACAGTATAAAAACAAGAATATTCAAATGAGAAATTACACTAAAAATTAATAAAACACAAGCAAAAAGTTATGATACAATTGTTCCAAACTGTATACAAGTAAACAAATAAAGAACAACAAATTTATGTCATCTGAAAAAAAAAAATATATAAATAAATAAATAAAAAATAAAATCTAGCATGTAAGCATTTTCATATATCAAATCAAATATAAATTAATAAATAACAAATTTCTGTTATTTTCATCTAACAGAATCTAGCATATAAGCATTTCCAATGATATTGAATTGTAACTGTTCTGGTTAAAAACGGTATAGAAAAATCCCCATTTATCTGAGGATTTAGCCTGCTTGAAATATATTTTCCTATATGTTTATTAATTAACATAAAAGACACTGTATCAGTCAGGCTGTTTGAAATCTTGTAAACATGTCACTGTATTGCTCTATTAATCATTATCAAAGACTGGATACAAAGAATAAAATAGTCATTTGAAAACATACAAAATGATTGATCACACACTCAGAGGTATACTCAAAAATTAAAATCTATTTACGACATCACTGACACACCTTGTGAAAAAAATAGTGTTTCCATGTCAACATCAATACACTTTACAAAATAAGTTAAGCATCTTCATCTTTCTTGGTGACATCATTGGTAGTCTGATGCTGTTCTCTTGTTGGTGCTTGCTGTTTTGTGTCAGTCAACATGCTTATAATCTTATCAATCTTCTCATCAGTCTCTTTTGACAAGTTGTTATCTGTCTGAACTGATACTGAACTGAAAATGCAATAAAAATAAGTAGGCACACACCCACCTCCCAACACACTGTCTATATGAAAGCAAAATAAAAATAAATACGAACACACACACACACACACACACACACACACACACACACACACACACAGTTTTTTAAAAATTATTTTGACAAGATTTATAGGAAACAAAAAAGAAAAGGAAGATAAAAAGTTTGTGACAGGTTGTCCAGGCACTGTGAAATAAATGCAGTCTTCAAAACATTTTTAATAAAAGAATGTGACAATATGTGAAAACAATGTTAAACTTGCAAGGTAGCATAGACCACAGCTTTCTTAAACTGTTTTCAAACTAGTGTTATAGGATTCAGACCAGCAGTTATTATATTAATTTTGAATATTATACATAAGTAAACAACAAGTAATTTATCTAAGTAAAAATAGTTCTCTCCCAAAAAGCTTTATGACTGGTTAGTAACTGATGCTTTATAAATTTATCATGTTAACACATCTTGCCATTACATACAGTTACTGCAGAACACACATAGACATCACACCAAGAATTTTGATGGAAGAAATTGGACTGAATGTAAACCTCAGTGCACTCAACAATATCATAAGACATCTAGCAAAATTCTACTAAATATTAAAATTACCGTTTTTCTATTTTGCTGACTCCCTTTTCAAGTTTCTGTCTTTCAGGAATAGTATAAGACAGGTATTTTTTTGTAGCTTCTTTCTCAAACTGAGACAGAATTGTAATGTCTTTCTTCTCTACAATAAATAAAAAAAGTTTAACACAATTACTGTTCACTGCATCATGAACATAATGAGAAAAAAAAAATTGATAAATCTCTACATATTTGTTATATTTACTGTTAGCAGTTGTTTCCTTATGAACAAAATAATCATTTAAATAAATCAAACCGCTTTATCAAAATAATTCTGCTATTTAATTCACATTACCATAAGTAATTTTTAATTTTTATTGTCATTTATATATTTTTCTTTTTTTACTCTGTACTTATTTATTTATTTATTTATGATGGTATTGTTGTCATCACAGATATTTTAAAAGTATCAGAATTTACTCATTTTCTGCATCATAATGTATTATCTATATCCAGACAAGAAAATGCAGTCAATAACTTCAACATACTTGTTATATATTTGTAATAGTTGAGAATCTCTGATATACAGAAATTACACTTTGGCTGCTAAATAACATTTCAAATATACATCTTGAGTAGTAACTGCAACAGACATATTTTCTCTATTATTCTCCATTACTAACTATTGTTTTACTATCACAGATATATATATATCAAAAGTACTTATTAAAGCACTGGGTATCGTACCTATTTTACATATCTTGTAAATCATCCATCTAATAATCCGGAACAAATGCTCCAAAATGATAAAAGGAGGAACCAGAGTGGGGCAATTGTGGTATTCATTTATGAGAGAGAGGCGATAAAAACTCCATACTTTTGTTGATCTGGTTTGAATTGATTGAAATGTATAACTGGAAAAAAAATTCCAAAAAACCAGTTATGTTAACAAATTTCAAAAAACAAAAAGAATTGTCAAAATGTATGAACGGTGAAATTTTCTTTTCTTCATCACATCTTTGCTTAAATAGAAATGTTAAAATAAGTAAATAAATAAAGAAAGAAGGAAAGAAAATAATAAATAAAGAAAATCAGCATCTGACAGAAATTAGTCATTGAAAAATAATGTTATTCTACCAAATAAATGTGGATTTTTGATGATGTTAAAAACTGGAGAAATATACTTGTTATTATACTGTGGTAATTTATTTATTTAAGATTTATATTTGAAGTTCAAACATAATATGTATTCATATTATATATTCAGACCACTAGTCAAATTGTAACTTGTATAAAAAATAAAAACAAAAACAAAAACAACAACAACAACAGTTTAACAAATATCTGCCATATCTTTACTATACTTCTGCAGTAACAGCACAGTGTGACTTTAAAATTCTTTACTAACCTGAACATGGCAATAAGAAGGTTGACAAGGAGAATGTTTGTCATCAGCAGGTACACAGCCAACAACAGAGTGCTCAGCCAATCAGCTTCTGGACATCGCTGATCAAGATCCTCCTGCCAAATAGTCTGGTTAGTTGTACAGCCTGATATTTCTTCTCCTGAATAATACGTAAATATATAAAATATATATGTACAAGTGAATAAGTAAATAAAACGTAGAATAACAAATGAGTAAGTAAATAGAATAAAGAAGAACAAGTAAGTCAATACTTAAATGGTTTCATGTACACTTGATATTTCTTCAATTGAATATAAAGTGAAAAACGTAAATAACTAAATAAATGAACAAGTACAAATAAGTAAGTATTTATATACATTGTACAGCCTGGTGTGTCTGCACATGAATAACATATAAGTAAATAAATAAGTACAAGTGATAAGGAAATACTTCTGGAGTGTTAAGTAACTGCTTTCAAATCTCCATGTTCTGAAATGTCGCATATTTGCAATTGCTAAAATATATTATAGTCTTCTGAATAAAGAATTGTTAATTTTTAGAAACACCTTTTGAAAAAGCAGATGCTAAGGCAAAACATTTTTGATTTGAAAAGACATTCTAATTGCCACACTAAGTATTGATAGTGTGTAAATGAGAATGACTTTTTAGAAAATCAACTAAAAATAATTTTAAATCTGAGATCAAAACAAAAATTATACAGAAACTGAAACTTAAGCAAAACAGTTTTTTTGGCAGGTAGTGCTGTAATAGAAATCTATTATCTCTGACTCATGGAGTCATCATTGTTAGATCAGCATTATAACTATACAGTTTTCTCTAATAACTCTAGTCAAAATAAAATAAATACCTTCAATTCTGTCTAGGAAAAGTTCACTATACATCTGAAAGTAGGGCAACAGTAACACATTTTTGAGAATCGTCCATGACGGTGGTGAGTTTGGGTACATGTTGATGTGGTAGGCGATGCCAAAACTGACCACAAACACAAGGAAGATGTAGAAGAAATATGACAGATCAATCAGCTGAAAAATAAGTTAATAGAAGATTATTAAATAACATCTGCAAATGTATGTATTCATAAATAAAACAAATACATAGACAAAAATAAACATCATAAAATTCATAACAGTGGCTATTAGAATTATAATTATCATTTTGTACTAATAATAAAAAAAAAACCCTGTAATTCTAATAAATATTATCATTATCATTATAAAATGATTTTATTATCACTAAAAATATTAGATTACGCTATAATAATAATAATAATAATAATAATAATAATAATAATCACAATAATAATATAATAAAATAGTAACAAATGAATTTAATAAAAATACAGCACAACAAAAAAATACAAAATACAAAAATAACACAAAATAAAAGAAACAAAAAACCCAACTATGATTACATTTCAGATAACCTGTTTGAAATTAATCTCTACATTACCATTTCATGTATCATGATCACTTTAGGCCCTATCTTTTTTATAGCAAGAAGGAACTGCAGAGATCTGAGATAGAATACAATCAGTATCACACTGTACATTCTGCGGGCCCAGATAAAGTCTGAGTCATTTACAATCACATGTAGAGAAAAGCAGATATTGAATATGAAATGCATCTGTAGGTCAATCTGTTTCCATATGTTAAATAACCAAGTCTGAAACTTGTGGTCACATACCTAGAAACAAAACAATATAGCAGAAAAGATTATAATTGTCTTGTAATTGAAGAAAGTTTATCATGCAGAAAAATGAAGAAATAAAGAAGTTAAAAACCTCATATTTGATGGAATGTTTATCACATATAAAATTTAATAAAAAGTTAAATATTTTGTATTTGATAAAGATGTCTCTGCAGAAAAATATCAGAAAAACAAAAACACAAAAATATAGACTGTTTGTTTTTAAAACAAAACTATGACAATAAAGAAAATGATTTAGTTTATTATTATTATTTAAAAAAAATGTTTTGCCATCAGAGGTATTCATTAAGATTAAATTAATCTAAGATAAATAATTGCACACATGTCTCATTTCTTCAAAAATCATTGTTATATTCCACAGCCATGCAATGATTTCCCAAATGGATGGAGACTGTGACTCCCTCAGAGGTCGGAGATCCACCAACACAAAGTAGCTGAAAATGGCTAGGAACACAAAGTAGGACAACTGAAAAAAGTAAGAGTAATTTATTTTTGTTTGCGTGTGCTGATTTCAAAAACATTACAAAAAGAGAGATGGGGAAAAAGATAAAGCAAGAGAGATGGAGAGGGACAAACAAAAAAACCTTGGTTATTCTGAACCATTTATAAATAAAAATCTGGATGGTACTGATATGGAGAGAAAAAAACAATAAAATATAAAGTGGAGATTATTACCAATACATTTATCAAAGTGAAACAGCTTCTTTAATATTTTGACAAACAGCAGACAAGTTTAAATGAATGTAACACCATTCATAATACGTACCACATAAAAGAAAAACTTAGTGACTGGGGCAGAATAGAAATACATCAAGGCAGACAGAATGTTGATAGTTTTATCACTGCCAAACAGAGTCACTTTGTATTTTGTATTTTGTGTCTTTGGAGAGCCATATATGACAATCCTGTGCTTGCCCTTAACCTTTTTACTACGGATCCAATTTTTGATGATGGTGGTAGGTTTGTTGTTGGAAGTGAATTTGATCAAAGGAAGGCATATGGGAAAGAAAACGCAAAGGAGGATCTGTAAAAGGCCAAAAAACTGTGATATAAAAGAGTGATTACAAAAAGAAAAATCAAACTGAACATTTATGTATAAAGAGAGGAAGAAGGATGAGAATATCCAAACAACTGGAATTTAGAAATTACCGATATCAAAAAAAAAGAAAAAAAAAAAAAAGTGTTAATCACACTACCTCTATTTTTAAAAAAAACAAACCAGAAATTATTTTTAAATTATAATTATATAGTAACTTTAAATTATGTGCAGACAGATTTGGTCACTATATGCAAGAAGATTCACATCACCTCAAACTTCACTCCTGTTTTGCTACTGAATTATGATTTCTAAATGTGAGATATTGAACAAGGATACCTCTAGTTCTGAAGTATGAGGCATCATCTGACCTTTCCAGATGCTGTTGAGGCTTTTTTGACATGAGGAGTGTTCCACGAAGTCCACCATCTGATAGGTTTCAGCAATCCACAACAATGTCTGGTTTCCCCATGATGGTTGTTCTTGAAGTAACAAACAATGTGTCATATCCTTGTCTTCATTGTAACACTCTGACAGCAGTTCTGTGCTACATCTCTCAAACAACCTGGAATAAAAACATAAAATCACTTATCCATTTAACTTCTTTATTTTCCTTCTCATATTCTTGTTTCGTGTATATTTCATATTTTAACTGTGCTCCATGCCCCAGTTTTACAGTAAAATAAAGTATAACTATTCCAGGTTCTTGGTATCTGACAACATTGCCAATAACAATGCCAAAGATCACTGTTATTATGAAATAGGCTTAGTGTGCAAAATCTTTCCAATAACATGTAACCTATATTAAACATTTTTTTTAGGTATTTCTTTGCTATGGTTTGCTTTTCTTGATTTTTCTTTTTCATCTTCAAATACAAGTTTAGGACACAATGTTATACTATTCACAGACAATCTATTATAAATTATAAAGTATTTGTCTCTATCTATGTACGATATCTACAGGAGTTAGTTTCATGGTCTAACTATTGCCATATTTTTGAATTTGTGAGTTTTGTTTAGGCCATCTATGACCTGGTCAACATGTATCTGAACTTACAGATCAACTCAGTGAATTACAAAATATATTGCTCACAATTGGTCAATCCATATGGATAGTAGAAATACATTTAAAATTTATTTCAACACAACATTAGTTAGAAAATGCAAACTCACAAAGTAAATGGGTAAGAGATATATTTATACATTTCTTTGAATGGAACATTAATTAAAAACTTCAAACATACTACGTATTAGTGAAAGGATTACTTACTGTGCATGTTCTGCCAGATTTTCACGAAGTTTCAATTCTCCCTTATTTTCAGCCTGTGTAGACAGAGATTTCAGCAGGGCAGAGGCAATCAGCCCTGCCACTGAAACAACACAAGATTATAATTAACTTTAATACAGAAACATAAAGAGTAAACTTTGAAAAACTATAAACAAGGGTCAAGACTGAATGGAACTAATAAAATGAGATGAGAGAAAATTTTATCCACGGATCAATAACTTCTTAGGTGACTGTTACTGTACTAAAACACAATAAATAATTAACATAACAAAGTAAAACAACACCTACCACCCACCCAATAAAACCCACAAACAACAGCAATGACATCATCAATGATAACAGTAACAAACAAAAATATACAGTATATTTTCTTTAAAAAATCCTAATCACAGTAGTTTAATAACAAATCAGTTTATTTTTATTTCATATTATACAAATGATAAATGTTTTACAATAACTGTCGAACAATATTTTAAATTTCTGTTACTTAGCTGGTCTTTTCCATGCTCCCAGAACAGTGCAGCCATTTCTTTACGGTTGAAGAGAACAGCCCAAATAAATAAATGTTGTTCTGGGTTTTCACATTGAACCTTTTCTTTTGTTGTCTGACTGGCTAAACTTCCATCTGTAAATAAAATAAAATTTAATAAATCTTTAGAGGATAATTTGAGAACTTTAAGCTATTTTGGTCGCTCAAAAAAAAAGTGTAAGAATTTCAAAGATTTTAAGGTTTTGAAATTTATGGTTAAAAGATGCTCAACATGTAAAAGCAACATCAACAAAAACAACACCAATAATAATTCATTTGACAAATAAAAAAATAAAATAATAAAAATTAGTAAAATTTATTTACGTTTTTAAATTAAACTGCTAAAGCTTATTAGGGTTATATAATGAAAAGTATAGAAACTATCTAATAAGTAAAATTACAATAAAATAAACTAATATAAAAGTAATCAATCTCTTTGATCTGAAAGCAATTCTTCTCAAATGTAAGATCAAAACAAGCTTCATAAATTTAGATCATTTGCCATGTACAGAATTATGTAATTTGTATTTCCACCTGCTGTGTATTGTCTGTGCTTTCAAAGTTATCTTTAGTTCTGATGCATGATGCAAGGAATTTATTTATAAAATTTTCTTTCATTTTTTTTTTTTTTTGGACTTTATTTTTTAAAAATCATGTAAGGATGATAATTTTGCATTTGAAATATATTCTGTTTTTTTAATTAATTTGCAGAGTGAATTTTTAAATTAAATATGTACCATTATTATTATTATTATTAGTACTTAAACTTTTTAAATTTCAATCAGAAACTAAAGTTAAATAACAGTATTTTTTTATTCTTGTTTATATCACTATTTGAAGCTAATTCATGGAATTATAGTATATATATATATATTTTTTTTTTTTTAAATATACTCTGATAATTTCTTTGCTTAAATTCTTAGCTTTACATTATATTCACTTTGTTAACAGAAAAAAAGCTGACATAAATTATACTTGTAAATATAATTTTATGAATTTGGATGTCAATTCCAGCTGTAATTGATAATACTAAACCTAAATCATGCTGGACATAACAGATGTGCATAATATAATATATTGCTTCAGCATGACATTTCAAAACCAGTGTGTGTGTCTGTGTGTGTTAGACCTATTCATTTCACTTTAAATCTGTGTTACTGTTTCTGTAATTCTGTACCTGTGTGTTATGTATATAAATAAGATGTATGCATTTATGTGTAAATATTATATACGAGTTCATTTGCTGTAGGTATCGGTGTTATTTATCTAAATGTGTGCATTACTTAGGTGCATGAACTTTCTATGTTAAAAAAAGTCTTAAACGTTAGTTACTAAACAATAATAAGAAGTGTCATGTAAATGTGCAACATAAAATGTTTTCAGTGCTTTCCTGTAATTTAAGAGCAGTATGTTAGATAATGTCTTGTTAAATTCTGCTCAAAGAACTGGTTGACAATTTTATGCTTGTAAATATTAGTTTGAAGTAACTTATGAAATATATAACAATATATATATATATATAAATCTACAAAAATATTTAAAATGTTTATTGAAGAAAACAAGTACTTTGAATAAAACTGTCATACACACATAATAAAAACATACACAGCCATACAAAGAACACATGTATACAAACATAGGCCTTCATAGTGGTTGTTTAAAATTCTGCTGAAGACAAACCTTTTATGTCAATAAATTACTGTAATAACACAAATAAGAATATTTGATTTTGAAATATTATACCAAAATTGTCTGGTTTACCTTTGTCAACTAAAATTAAAAACTAAAACTAAATCAGCACTTCAAGACAAAAATCAACAATTAAAATATGAAAAAAAAAAAAGTGTAAAAAAAACCCCTTGGTAAATGAACTTTTATATGGTGTTTATTTAGTCGCTTTTGAGTAATTTGCACACATTTGTTTGTTTTATTTATTTATTTTTTAATTTATTTATATACTTTTTTTTTTCTTTTGTAACACTGGCTGTCAGAAATATTGAAAGAGCCTGAATAATACAGTCTATGTTCAACATGTACTGTATATTTTTCATCTGCAAAATTATGACAGAGTAAAGAAACAAACAAAAAATTGTACTTGAATAAACAAAGAACCCCCCAAGAATGATAATAAATCAGCACTCCAAAACAAAAATCAACAATTAAAATGTATACAAATGAAAATGTAAAAAAGAGCTTAGTGAATGAACTTTTGATTTTTCTTTATTTATTCACTTTCAATTAATTTGTACACATTTGTTTCATTTATTTAGTTATTTAATTTATTTATTTTATTTTATTTTTGTTTTTATTATTTATTTATTAGATTTGCTGAAAATTCTAACAATTCTGCTGCTGGACGGGAGTATGGAGTCAGTGAAAAACTTGTTAGGGACTGGAGAAAAATGAGTACTAAATTACTTGAAATGCCAAAAGTGAAGTGTGCTGACAGAGGCAAAAAGTCAAAACATCCGGAAATGGAAAAGACACTTTTTGAGTCGGTTCAAGCAAGTAGACAAGACGGCTATATAGTTACAAGGGGTGCTATCCGTTTACAAGCACTTAAGTTAGCTAAGAAGGCAGGAATTATGGATTTTAAAGCCAGTCCTGATTGGTGCACGCTGTTCATGAAAAGGCATCATTTAGTCTTAAGACAAAAAACCAAAATCGCCCAGCACTTACCCAGAGAGTTTGATGATAAAATAACAAGTTTTCACAGATTTGTTATCCGTCATAGAGAGAAAAACCAAGTATGTTTTGGCATGTATTGGCAACATGGATGAAACGCCAATGACGTTTGACATGCCATCGAATAGAACTGTTAACAAGATCGGAGAAAACGACAGGCCATGAAAAGTCAAAATTCACCGTTATTTTAGGCTGTATGGCAGACGGAACAAAGTTAAAACCTATGGTAGTATTCAAGCGCAAAACTATGCCAAAAGAAAAATTTCCAAAGGGTGTATTAATACACGTACATCCAAAAGGGTAGTTGGATGAGGCCGGATGCAAACTCTGGGTTAACCAAGTGTGGAGCAATCGTTCAGGTGGATTACGAAAAGAAAAGTCTTTGTTAGTATGGGACATGTTCAAAGCACACCTGGTAGATTCTGTAAAAGAAGCTGTAAGACGAGAAAATACAGATTTGGCAGTCATCCCTGGGGGCCTGACAAGCATTTGACAACCTTTGGATGTCTCAATAAATAAGCCGTTTAAAGACACTGTTCGGCATTTTTGGAATCAGTGGATGCTAAATGGGGACAAGACATTCACAAAAGGTGACAATATGAGAGCACCATCACTAGTTACAGTGTGTGAGTGGGTACGTGACGCCTGGCAGCAGTTGGACCCGGCTATAATTGTTAAGGCCTTTCTGAAGTGTGGAATTTCAAATGCACTAGATGGGACGGAGGATGACTATTTATGGCCTTGAACCCAATGCCCTTGCTGATTCCGTTCAAGAAAATAGTCCCACAGGAGAGGATTCTGGGAATGATGACCCACTTGACAGTGACGATGATCTTTATGATGATGCAATTAACACTGGCGGTATTGAAGAGTGGAATGAACTTTTTGGGGCAAGCGATAGTGATGGCAAAAATGACTTTGAAGGCTTTGAATAAACTTTTTGTTACACTAGATTATAGTATTACCCGGTAAATGTTGGATGTTCTGGAATTAAAATGTTTGTATTGTTGCAATGTTTTATAATTACCGGGATATATAGATCAAGGTCTATTTAAAGGTACGTGTGGATTTCCAGGCATTAGACGTAATTCAGTATTTAATTAAATTTTGTAGATAAATTCCAAAAGATGTGTTGCTTTATTATTTATTACCGGTATTTTACATGAACGTGCAATTCAGAGTAAGATAATTTCGGAACCTCTGCAATATTTTTTTCTATCCTATTCCTTCCCCGATCCTATTCCTAGCGCGCTAATTGGCCGAGGCTTCGCGCACTTGGTAACCGACTAGAATAACAAATATGGCGAGAAGTTGAACTGATTTTTGTTGCAGAACGTTTATAGAAATTTAGTTTGTTTTCGATTTGTCGGTAGTGGATATTAATGACGATTACAATATTATTTCACCAAATTCTTTACAATTACACAAGTGAGTTTTGTTTACGATATTTAGTGCAATTTGGCAGAGAAGTCTGCATTCCTAGATCATTGCAAGACACCGTAAGGCATAACGCCGTACTGACGGTTTTCTCGCTTTAAAATGTATTTGTATGTCATTAAACGGAAGAATATCATGTTTTACATTCATATTTGGTTTTGTTATTTAATTTTTCAAAATCTGTTATACGATAAAATTATATTTTTGAAAAGCTGAAAGACCACGATTATTTTAGATGCATCCCGTAGCAAAAAATAGTCAAAATGGCGACTCTTCAGCAACAGGTACAAAAGCATTACCTATGTATAAGTCGACCCCCAAAATATTACCTTAATATAGTCTCCCAAAAATTCGACTTATACACAAGTATATACGGTATTTATTTTATTTTATTATTATTTTTTTTTTGTATACTGAACGCCAGAAATATAGAAACAGCCTGAATAATACAGACTATGGATTGGATACCTGGATAGAAGCTAAATGACTGGTTCTTCAGCAGAAAATCAATGAGAAAATTGACATATCTCAACAAATCTGGGAAGTTTCCAATGGGTTTTATTGATTTATGTATGAAATAGGCTGTCCAGGCAACCTGCAGAATTAAACACAGTATGACATAATGATTATGTTAGTGACAGAAAAATAAAGTGTTATAAACAAAAAGAAATTGTTTTATCATTATTAATTTTTTTAAAGATAACTATAATGTAATGTAAATATGATAATTCAAGGACATGATAATTCAAGGACACATAATGCATGAAATAAAAGCAACATATAACACACACACACACACACTACAAAAAGGTGGTTAGAAAAGGTTGTTAAGATCATATTATATTTTTCTACATTCTCTGTGTAACCATGATCTACCAGTTATAAGATGATATTGACAGCCTGTTAGAAAATCAAAATACTTACCCTTTTGTTGTGAAGCAGAAGACTAAAAACCTCAGTTTTCTTTTTATAAAGCTGAGAAACAAAAATTTAAAACAATCAAATAATAGGAACAAATCACAAATAAATTAGATTGTGTGAGATTGTTAAAATTAGATCATTACATAAAAAAAAAAATTAATTAAAAAATTGGAAAATTAACTTTAAAAGATGAGAAATAAATAATAAATAACAACATGAATAATAATAAAAAGAAAAAGCATTTAAATAAATAAAATAATTTTAAAAAATAAAGAAATAATAATAATAAAACAATAACAATTTAATGAATAAAATTTAGTAAATAGGCACAACATAGTAATTTCAATTTAAAAAATAATAATAATAACAATAGATAATTTTAACTTACTTTATAATAGAGGCTATGAAGGTTTTCAGTGGTCAAAAACTTCTTTAAGTCAATACCACTATCCATAAAAAGCTTTACAAAGTCTACTCTATTTTCCACAAGAGCTGTCACCATTGTTTCATATAATTCTTTTTCCTGAATTAAAAATAATAAAATAAATAAAATAACAATAACAATAATAATATAAAATAATTAGAACCAACATACAAATAAAAATAAAAATATAAAGAAATAATTAATTTTATTACATCTTTTTATCATCTTAAGTCTAAGCCAGGAATGGCAAATCTTTCAACAGTAAAACAGGTAATAACGTTATGATGAAAATTTTATCTACATCTTATTATTAATATTATTACTATATAAGAATGTTACCACTTTTTAAAAGAACAAAATAACAAATTTATCTTGAGATAGGCCTGAGAATCACCACTCTGAATTCCATCAACGTTATGTAGTATTTCAGCACTTTCTTATATATGTTTAACACTAATATGGTTTAGTGATGTATATAATGCAAACTGAAACTATTTTAAATAATTAAGTTACCTCCCAGTTTTGCCTGTTTTTTTCGATGAGTATTTGTTTCCTGGCACGTTTATAGCAATTCCACTCAACAAACAATTTCAGCTGAGATTTGACATCTAAGTTCTTGGCTAAAAATTATAAAATATTCATATAATGTAAACAAGTCTATTTATAAATTGTAAATGTTTTTTAAATAGAAATAAATAAATAAAATACAATTTTTAAGGATGGATTATAGAGATGAAAATGCAGTATAGGCCATGAGACAGAGCAGAATTTGAGGGACAAAGGCTCACAGCATTTTCTTAAGAGGTCTACGTTGATAATAAAATAAGAGGATGGCCATTTGAACCAAATAGCTCTCTATAATTTCCACCCTGAAAGTTCAGCACTGAACTGATGTGTTTTGTATTTGTCTATCAATTCCACATCATATTATGCATATAAACTTCAAAGGTTGACAACTAGAAGTCAAAAGATCACAGTTTTGGGTCAAGCTAAAATATTTTCAGATTTCAGCTTTAACTCATTGTCTTTTGGGACATTTGCCAAAATCAGACCTAGAAATGGCTGGGA
Organism: Chrysomallon squamiferum; assembly: GCA_012295275.1. NCBI lineage: Eukaryota > Metazoa > Mollusca > Gastropoda > Neomphalida > Peltospiridae > Chrysomallon > Chrysomallon squamiferum. The sequence continues at coordinate 24,973,950 of CM022679.1, forward strand.
ACTCTATCAGAAAGATTTTCTTACCATTTAACGGAATTCATATTCAGCCATATAAAAAAATACTGAAATTGAAACAAACAAGCCAAGGTAAATTTTCAGAGATACTTTTATGATAATATTATTTCAGTATTAACAGACACAGCAATCTTAAATCATCAATCATATTGTATATGTTTTTATCCCCCTGTCAATTCCACATCCTAACACACACACACACACACACATATATATATATATCTGAACAGATCGCTGATTCAAGCTAAAGTTTTTCTGACTGCAGCTTTTCCTCATCATCTGCTGGAATATTTGCCAAAATAAGAAATTGTGTCACAAGTTAATTCTAATCATTTACAGGTACCCATGCTCAGTCATCTAGAAAAATAGTGAAATTGATATGAACAAATGAAGTTAAGTTTTCCCAGGAATTGTTGATATACCATTAAATTAACTAACACTATATGGAAAGAAATAAACACTCAAAATGGTTATTATGAAGGGTTCTTGGCATTAGATACCTTTTAAGAAAATTATTATTGTTATGTATTAAAACGGGTCACCTGTTTTCTTTAATCCGATGGTACCTGCCTAAGTTCATCCTAAGATAACTTTCAAAGTGAAAACGATAGTAAACTACTCAGTATGAAGGGCTATCTACCACCTCATTTTACATAAATGGACCTATCAATGCTATGAGCCTCTGTCCATCTGTCCCTCTGGGTTGTACCAATTCAATGGAAATTTGGCCTATGTTACATGGACTAATAAGAAAAAATGTCATTCACTCAAATACACTTACTAAAGAAAATCACAAATATATTTTATAATACTGTCATCAATCTACGATTTCTAATTACCATTATTAGTGAATATAAGGTCAATGTGTGACTTCCTTTTCTCTCAGTGAAAAGGTAAAAGATGTCCACAACTCCTAGTCAGGAAAACCCTGTTTTTAAAACATATATCTTGTCATAATGTTACAAATGTAACTGAAAGTAGGCCAACTGAAAGACCTGTCACTGATGACAACATTCTGCAATAAAGCTCAGTACGGCTCAGTTAGATGAATATAACTTTAGGTATATTTACATTTTATTATGATTATTTGATTTCTCAGACTGTAATAAAAATCACAAATAACCTTTAATCCAGGCAGAGACAATTGTTTTGGATAGACCCTTACTGGCATGTGGAGTCTTAAGATTAAAACATGTAACCTGAAATAAACAGTTATTTGAAAATCAACAAAAAATAAACGTTTTTTGTTGAAAGACAGCTATTGTGTTTAGTGCCTCCAATTTACACAGTACAATTATTCAAAATGTTCATGTTTATAAATTAGCTTATGCTCAGAGGTTGATTTTTGTTTTTGTGTTAGAACACAAGACAAACAGAAAATGTTTTCATGGAACTGTTTTTCTTTTCTTTCTTTTTGTATTTATAATGGAATTAGTTTCATCCATACATTACAATGATTTTACTCTTCTTTTCTGACAATCTGATTACATAAGAAATTTATTACTGTAGATGTTTTTACCAGATTTCTACATTGTAAAGTTTCTTTCAGATCATTGAAACATTTTTCTAAAATTTCCTTTCTGTCCTTTTCACTGTCTCCATCCTGCTCAAACATTTTTCTGGCATGGGCTTTCACTGTATTGTCAAAATCAGGACTTGAAAAAGAAATACATTTAGCACTAATAATATATGGTTGAATTTAAATCGTCCTCAATCTTCTTCAGCATTTTATTTTGTAATATATATTAAAAAAAAAAAAAAAAAAAAAAAAAAAATGTAAAAAAACATCATTGCTGTTCCAAGCTTTCTTTACTAATCAGGATATCTGAGTTTCAGTGTTGTCTTCTTTAAATTTTTCCAGTAACAGAAAGTGGTAAATAAACAATCTTTCTAATAATGTGCTTAGGCAACAGATCCCGAATTTCCTACTACAGCAAGCAATCAAACTAACAAAAACAAAATAGTAATAATCCTAACAATAATAGTAAGGGGAAGGTGAAAATAATAAAATCATAGTAGTAACAGTAGCAACAGCAACAGCAATAACAACAAAAGTCTATCAGAAATAAGGTATGGAAACTCACTTGTTTTCACTAATGTTATAGGTTTATAACCAAGAGAGATAAAGAGTGATAATAATGATAATAATAATAGTAAGTAGAAGAATAACTAAAACAACAAAAACAGTATATACAAAGTAAATATGGAAACTCACTCTTTTTCACTAGGTTCTGTAAGTTTATAACCTTGAGATATAAAGTCTGCTGCTCCCCCTGTTCCCTCTATGACAACAACAGGTATCTGCTGGTGGACAGATTCACGGACTGTTGCCATGGTATTTACTCCACCCCCCACCACCAAAGTCACAATGCGAACAGGCTCTATTGGTGGAATAATATAATAAAGTTATGATTACAATAATAATAATATAATAAAGTTCTGTTACGATAAGTGGATTCAAATACTTTCCTATTTGTAGCTTTACAAACAATTCTATGTAAAAGAATGTATTTGATAATTTCACTACCACATTACAATTCTTTATCTTGTTGTGATATTAAATTTGATTGAAAGTATCATCTTCTGTTTAATCAATGTTTTAACATGTCATAACAGTTGTTCAGTATTAAAAAAATCCTAATTTTACTAAAACTTGTGCCCTAATACTTTTCATACAAAGCATTTTATATTCTGAGGTTATGAAAATCAATTAATCACACATTTTGAAAATCATAGTGTTCTTACTCTTATTCAGAGAAAGTCTGGTTTTAACATTACCTGATTTTTTGGATATATAATTTTCAAACTTTGTTCTCAATTCTATTTTGCCTCCATATATATCTTCTGTCTCAGTGCCAAATAGTATGAAGTGGGAATGATTGTGATCTAATGGTGAACCTTCAGCATCCTTCTGGACATGTTCAGTGTCATATGTTGCAGGGAAGAGTCCTTTATCCTGAAATATTATTATATTTTATTCAGATCATAATATAAAAAAACAGAGTGTGCGAAAAAGAAACAGACAAACAGAGAGAGAGAGTATTTACTGTTTATTAACTTGCTGAAGTTATATCAGTTCAAAAACATATTCTGAAGTTTACCAGTATGCATATCCAAGTATAGCCAATTTAAACTCACCTCTTCTAAAAAAGGTCTGTTGAAAACTGTTTTGAATGTCATTATACCAAGGGTAACAATTTGTTCATTTTGTTCACCAGGAGGTATATATTCATTCACAGCTTCTCCAACCATCTTCGTAATTCCTTTTCCTGTAATAAACCAAGCTCCTACAAAATAAAATAAAAAATAAAAAAAATGAAATAAAAAAAGTAAATAGAAACAAACACACTAATATGAAATAGACAAATTTACAATAGAAATAAATAATAGAATAAATATCTCTATATTTAAACCCTTTAGAAAAGGAAAACAGTAAATAAAATAAAACAGAAAAAATAAAGCTGATTAAAATTGTTATTCACTTTCTTAGATACAAATTAAAAATGTTACTACTAACATGTTACATTCACACAGTTATTACAGAGGTAGAAATATTTAAAATAAAAATAAAGCTAGATATAAACTGTTTATATGTCTAATACAGTCATACTGACACTAGAAAGATAAAATGTTTAAAATAAAAATAAAGTTGTTTACCAGTGGTGGTGGCTGCTTGACACAGTGCTTTCTTGAAAAAGCTGTACGATTTGTCCCCATCATGATCATGAAAATCTATGGCACTACCAATAACTGAGATGATAAGTTTTGGAACAGGAAGATTCCAATTTTCTGTCAAGATTTTCCAGATATTCTCTGGCTCATATTCCATAAAGGGTACATAAAGATACTAAAGTAAGAAATAATTACACAAGTAATAACAACAACAACAAAACAGTTTAAATGGTAATAGTTACAGTTAGAATAATATAACTATATAAAACACACACACACACACACATATAAAAAATATTACCACTGCATATGAAATTATTTCAGTCAGTGGTTCTACTGTGCATACATTCCTGAATACATTAAAAAAAAAAAATTCTGTCCGACCATCAAAACATACCTTTCTATTTTTCTGATTTCAGAACAATTTTGTAATCAGCAAACAAAACTGATTAATATTATTTACAAAATAATACCTTCATGAATAAATTGTACATGCATTTGTCCATGAAAAACCAATAACATACATTATTTTTCTGATTTTTAATTGTTTTAGTAAAATGCAAAATGAGCAAACAAAACTGTAATATTTACAGGTACAGAAGAATTTTGTACATGATCATCAATGCCTTGAAATTGATCTCTCCAAATGAATGATATGGGACTGTCTTGGTGTGTTTGTCCAGCTCCCATTTTGTATGTTATGTGTGTTCTGTATGTTTTGTATTGACATCTATTCATTTGCTTTTATGCCTTTCAATTGTACATCACATTGACAAACATTACTTTAAATAGAAAGTATTAATAAATAATATTAAAAATCTATTTAAATTTAAAAGAAAATACCATATTAGGTACTGGCCAAACAATTTAATCAGTTTTATGGCATATTTGAGATTATTTTACAAAAAGAAAATCCTGATTTTGCCTGCTCACATCTTTCACAAATTTATACACAGAAGCATGAAAATATACAGATTTCAAGCATTTAATTTATAGATACTGCTTACTTTTTTCCAGATTCACCCCTTGCTCAGACCTGAGTTAGGTGCCCACCCAAATTTGCTCTTAAGCCCAATAACTGATCAGTATTTTGAGTGCTTTCTATGAAGACTTTAATGTACAATAAAATGAGTAATTATATTCTGGGAAATGATAACACTTTTCAACTAATTCAGACCTTACAGGCAGCTAGCTGCATATTGTGTTGGCCACTACCTACACACACCAAACACACACCGAATACTTATCACTCATAGACAGACATACATCAGGGCTAAAAATTCATGTTTTCTGATATAATACTAAATTTGGCACATTAAAATTACTATATTTTGTTGTTATGTAAGCGCTAAACAAACATGTTCATTTCGATTTTCTTTGTTGGCAATCTGGTTCATAGAAATGGGTCAATCCCCTCTTGACTTCAGGCCAGACAAGTCACCATAAACCACGATGTGTCGAATATATACGGATTGGAATGTTTTCTACGCTTTTGAAACCAGTTTAAACTAATTCTGGATAGCCAGACGATTTGTTTTAATTTTTTTTTTATTTCGGTAATGTTTTGCTCGTTGATTATTTAGATTAATAAAATTTTGGAAATATTTGACGCGAATCCAAATGGATTCGGAGTTTTATGTTTGCGCGAATCCTAGTGCGAATCGGCTTCGGAGATTCGATCGAATTTTTAGCCGTGTGTAACATGTATACCTACACACATACAAAGATGCACTCATACAAAAACACTTTAAAATCTGTACATATATTTGTACAAATATTTGTCTTTTCGGCAGAGCATACTTATAACAAAGATGGATTTAATTTCACTCTTCATACTTAAAAAGAAAGAAAAAATAAGTTATTTTATCAAATTATATATATATATATATACTCACTTTGTCCATTTCTATTTTAGGAAACTAAACCGTTGAGACTATGGAACTAAGGAGCCTTGCGAGATTCTTCTGAATTCTCTTCACTGAAATAACAAAACCCGTTTTCTGTTACTGTTGGTACTAATAATTAAATTTAAAAACTGCAAGTATAACAGTTTTAAAAAGTGTATTCAAATTTAAAAAGGAAGGCAAAACCAACGATTATTATTATTATTATTATTATTATTATTATTATTATTATTATTATTCAGTTTTTAATTTAAATACTTTTTATTACGTATAAGTAAATCCTGACTTCAGCGGTAGTAAATAACAAATTGAAAACGGTAGAAATAAAAGTAATAATAATAATAATAATAATAATAATAATAATAATCATAACCATAATTTTTTTTTAAAAATCGCATTAAAATGATTGTTCCATAAAACGATCAACTGACAGTACTAAACACCTGCTAATGCCTTTTATGTTTTATGGTATCAGAAAACAAATCATATATTTAAATAGAAACTAATAGTTTAGCATACCTGATCATTCTTTGTTAATTATTTTCAGTGAAAATCCCTCAATAATGACCATTTGCAACAATGAACATTTGGGAACAGTTTTGTAAGAAAGACTGCTTTTTCTTCTGTTTAAATTTAGTATCCCAGGACGATATTGGGGGAGGGGAAAAAACTAAAAACTAATAATCCATTGGCTAGTTGTTCTAAAAAGAAGCGAACATTTATGTCATAGAGTTATCGGTTCGTTGATGTAACAGGGTAACTGGAACAAAGTAAATGTTTAGGTACAGTATACCCTCACCTGTTCGCGGTTCCCCATTCGCGGCCCCGCATATTCGCGGGTTAGGCTCTTAACCCTATCGTATCGTATGCTGGTATACCAGGCGAGCGTCATAACGTCATAAAAACAAATGCTCGGTAAACCGCACAAACAATATCAAATTTTTTCAATTATTATTGCAATACAGTACGTATTTTTTTTATAAATGCATACACTGTATGTACAGTGCATATTTTTTGTGACCGTGTATTAATAATGTTTTTAATTGCATATTATTACCTGTACTGCATTTATCTTTAAATTTGTTCCACTTTCTGTCAATTCTAATACATATGTTGTACGCATAGAAAATGACTTTACGGTACAGTAATACAGTATGGGTAACTATGCTATGCGGTGTTACTGTCCTCCTGTACTTAGGTTTCTTTCTGATTAAAATATTGTTTCAGTACAAAATTAAAATGTGTTTACATTATCATTACTACATTAGTGAAATACATAACTGCATGCAATATTACTACATTATTACTGTATTAATGAGTAAGAGTGTCTTTAGAAAGTGTTTGGGAAGCATTTAGTACCGTATATAATCTCATAATAGACGTTTTAAAACTGCATCCAATATTCGCGGTTTTTCGCAATTCGCGGGTGGGGTAAAGAACGTAACCCCCGCGAATAGCGAGGGTTTACTGTACTGTTTTTATCGTTTTTTTGTTTTGTTTTTTATTTTTTTTTCATTTCCAGCTTCAGTGTGTAAAAACCAGTAGTCGTAAATATCTCGAATTAAAAATAAATAAATAAATAAATAAATTATAAAAATAAAAAAATAAATAAATAAATACTAAAAATAAACAAATAAATAAATAAAAATAAAGGTTATGCCTGCAAAGTCATTTATGTTTTCCTCTATTGTATTCAAACAAATATTGTAGAACTAAACTTTTTTGCTAAAATTTGACTAGCGTCATATCACTTAAATTGTTGTTTTCTTTTGAAAAATCTAACTGATCTATTATTATTATTATTATTATTATTATTATTATTATTATTATTATTATTTGAGAATTCATTTTTGGTAGTTATTTTTTTTTTATATATATATATATATAGCAAGATAGATCCTATTAACCATTGCAGGTGCATAAAACAGCAATCGGAATGAAAGAAGAATAACACTTGATGAAACCGAGATTATGAAGTATTAAACTTGAGAACAATATAATAGATGTACAACAGAAGAAATAAATATGATAAATGTTATTTTTCGGTAATACAGCTGTCTAACAATTTGTCCGATGCGGAATAATACATAACAAATACCATATTTATTAAATAAATTACTTTATATATCTGGGTTTTTTCTTCTATACCCTGAAGTATGCGTTCTTTATTTTATGATAAAATTCTCTATGTTTATATCTTAGACGTTTAAAATTTTATTCAAACAGGGAACTATTTGTTTGAATGAACTGACGTGAGATAAACTGTTCGCTGACTTTATTCCAGTGTCGTTGGATTAAATTACTCAATAAATTAGATAAGGTGATCGTCGCAGTTGTTTGAGTGTAAGAATATTTTCCACCAGTAGCGTGGACCAACGGGAACGATAACTCGTGACTCTGTATCTTTTGTCACCCGTGGAACACCGGCAGCAAGAAAAGTTAATACATCTAGAAATTGCACTTTCAGTTTATTATGCACACATTTGCACAAATTTGCACAAATATAATCCAGTTTGAAAAGTTTGATTACGGCAAAAATTACAATACTGTATTAAATCTACTGTGATATCAGTTGTCTGGAGTTTGGCTTTATTATAAACACTTAAGCATTAAATTAAGGTCTGTAATAATTATAATGATGGTGTTCATCAACTTTATGACAATGAAAACAGTAAATAAACTGAATTATAGCATTTGTCGCTGATGTTTAGATGACAGTTTATGACTATATACAATTAGTTAATTTTTTTTTTTTTTAAAACACGATTATCACGAACAAATAATTATATGAGTAGCAGACATAAGATATCTGTGTATAATATAGAGATATAAATACAATATAAAATAAGATACGTATATATATATATATATTATAGATATAGATGTATAGCTATATGGACAAATAAATATATTAAATCATAATCAAATTAGTTTTTGAAACAAAACAAATACTGAACACTAAATTTTTCCATCATATAGAAGAACCATGTATAAAGAGCAACAGGTAGCAACAAAAACATACATAGAAGACATACAAATTAAATAAAACATTTGAAGCAAACAAAACATAATTAAAATATATATATATATATTTTAAAGTTAGTTTGGATTTGATGCTGTCAACTTGACTTGGAGGACAGAGCTAAGAGTCTACACACAACAGTTGATGTGGCATGGACTACAATGGGCCTCTTGATGGTTTCTGCTTTAACACATTTTGTAAAAATTCTCAGATTAGGGTAAAATAATATAAAATTTTCTTTTCTTTTTTTCTTTTTTTCGTTTTTCTTTTTGGTTATTAATATCATAATTAATATTGGAGGTATTAATTGTAATTTTTGCCAAAATAAAATATATTTTTGGGGTAGGATGGGTCTTCAGTTTTTTAAACTAGATAAAAGTGGCATCAATATATTTTAAATATGTAATTTATCTTTTAGCAGAAAGTTGAACAGATTTTAGAATAGTTAACTGAGAGTCAGTCAGCATTTCCACTTTATTTTATTAAATTTTAGGATGATCAGTGAAAAAGTTAATAACTTCCTAAAGGTGCCAAAAATCATGTAATATAAAATTATTGTAATAATTAAAGAAGTTAAATAGATTATTATGATAGATAAAGAAATTACATACAAAAGTTATTGTTATATAATAAAGAAGTTATATATATTATTATAGATAAAGAAGTTACATATATTATTATAGATAAAGAAGTTACATATATTATTATAGATAAAGAAGTTACATATATTATAGATAAAGAAGTTACATATATCACTATGGATAAAGAGGTTACATATATTACTATATATAAAGAAGTTACATATATTACTATAGATAAAGAAGTTACATATATTACTATGGATAAAGAAGTTACATATGTTATGGATAAAGAAGTTACATATATTATTATTGATAAAGATGTTACATGTATTACTATAGATAAAGAAGTTACATGTATTACTATGGATAAAGAAGTTACATGTATTATTATAGATAAAGAAGTTACATACAAAACTGTACTAAATAAAGAAGTTAGATACATTATTTTTTTTAGATGAAATAATGATGTAGATTAGGGTCATTTCATACCAAAAGAACCAAATTCCAGAAAATTTTCCAATTTTGATATAATTTCACTCATTTGTGCATCTGTAGATATGATGGACATTTGCAAAATTTTAGGATTTAGTTTTGAGATTAAGGCTGATCAAATGTAGGACATATTGCTACACTTGTGAGTATGTAATATCTTCATTTATTATAAAGATAACGAGCTGAAATTTGCTATGTTACATATTTCATACCTCCCAGAATTTAGAAATGAACAGTTTTTGATCAGGAGACATCTAAAGTTATGATTTTCATCATCTTATACATATATTTTTGGTATTTTTGAGGTCTTTACTTTATGATTATTTGTTTAAGATACAAACTGTTGATTGACTTGATGTATATACCTATGAATGTTTCTTCATGGAGAAGATTATCTGAATCCAGTAATATATTTTATTTAGTTAAGGTCCTGTTTTGAGAAATGAATAAACAACAGCTACAATTGTACTAAATTAAATAGTAATGATAAATTTAATTAATTACAAAATAATAAATTTAATTAGTTCAACAGTAATAATAAATTCAATAATTTCGGTTAAAAATGATTATTAATTCTTATGTGTGAGAATTTTTGTTTTGAATTTATGAATAATGAATAAATAAATTTAATAACTAAAGTTGTAGTAGTAATAATTATTTACAGCATGAATATTTGGATCATAATGGATCATAATTTATACAGGAAATATTAAAACACTAATTCTTAAAACGTGGATTCCTGGAAGCCATCATTTATTTATATTCTAGTACCTTTATTATTATTTATCTAGTTATTGATGATTATTATTATTATTATTATTGTTTTTATACTGTAGGTAGATTTGCAGTAATTGTGTTCTGCCTTAAATACATTTGTTAATATTTTCAGCTAATTAAAAACTGTATTTTACAACATTTTATTAACATACGTTTATTTAGCAAATTTAAAGCACATAATTATTTCTGAATTTAAATATATAATCCTGTCTATCTCTAGGTGATACTTTAGACATTGTACTTTGCAAAATCAAGTTTAACAATAACTGATCTGGTAGGCTACTACTGCATTATAAATATTATTTAACATTTTTAGACCACTTTATATAGCTTGAACCACATCATGATGGCAATGGGTCCAGATATTCAGTATCAAAATGCTCAAAACTGGTTTAAAAATTGTCGGTAAACAACAGATTGGTAAGTTTTATGTTTTAGTGTTTAGATTGAACAACATGTTAATATATTATTTTTTATGAATTCAAACATTTAAAAAAAAGAAGAAATAGTATAAGCTTCTTTTAAAATTTGTTCAGGTTTTATTTTCTTTAAATCAGCCACAGATTAATTACTTGTTTAGAGATGATAGTGTTGTTGTTGTTGTTGTTATGATGATTATTGTTAACAAAAGAAATTAATATAGAAGGAATAATAATGACAATGAGTACACAACTGGTTTCTATATAATCTTTCTGTTTTATGAAGGAATACCTCATTGATTATGTATATCTCTCAAACAGAAATTTTTATATTTCTAAAATATAATATGTTAAAATAATCTATTTCAATTTACATCCACTGAAATCAATTTATTTATATATTAATTACATTAAAAATGGAAATAAATTAAAATTGAAATAATTTTTATCAGATAATAGAATATTTGTGAACAAAACGTTTGTATAGTAAAAATATTAATAAACAAAATAAAACAGACAATTTTCTTCACTACTTACTGAAACTATTAATACAATTTTTGAAGTAAAACATCACTCATTTCTCATCTTTATCCTTTATTGTAAAATAAATACATATATTGCACCTTTTTATTTTATTTTTTACTAAATTGCATTAGAACAAATGTATATAACGTACAGCTCACATGGGACTGACTATATGGATACGTCTTACAATATTGTTTTTGGTTTATTTTTTTAATATATTTTTTATAATATATACAAAAAAAACCTGCATAACTCAAATAGATATTCTATTACTGATGTACTGAAACAGGGGATTCTTAATAACTTTATCAAAAATTGTTTCTTTTTAAACAGAAGAATTTCATGAAGCACTTTTGTTCACTTGTTAGGGAAACTTCTGCTATACAAACAAAATCAGTTGAAGATTCCGAAATCTTATGGACACATCTACTCCAGGAAGAGAATTGTTTTTTTAAAGATTTGTGTGCACAAAGCAGCTTCTTATGGATCAGAAAATTAAAACTTCTGAATATGTAGCTTCTTTCAACAGCTGCTGTGATTCATCAAACAGGCACGAACTCTGACTGATTATTTTATCTTGGGAAAAATGTTTATGAAAGAATAGCTCAAGCTTTAATACTGTGCATTCCAAGTAGATAATCATAGTTTATTGGAGAATAGAGGATATTTATAAGTATATTAATTGATATAACTTTGTTCATGTAAAAGAGTAAAACAAATAATAATCTTATTAAGAAGAATAAAACCACCAACAATGTTTCTGTTGTAAAGGTAGTTCAAACTTAAGCAGAAGCATCAAAGAATTTCTCCAGAAGCTCTCCCACTTGTTCCTCTGTGTATTTTATGTATTTCTGAGGGTTTCTTGTGAAGTTGACATTCTTGAACTTGTTGAGAAATATTTGATATCTGAGAAGAATGTATTTCTTATTGTCCTCTATTAGCGACTGTCGCAGCTCTGGATCAGGAATGGCATATCCCTTCTGGATGCGATAAATTTCTTCAAGCTCTTTGTTGAAGCCCTGAAAATAACATCAGTTTTTATTTTGTTTCACAAATCATCATCCAAAATAAATATGAAAAAATTCTCAAAGTTAAATAACCATTAGATACATGTATTTGATATGATTGAAACATTATAAAAATGGCTGGGCTAATTACCAAATATCTTTAAATATGAAATTAACACATTTCTTCATATGCCTTTCCTGGAATGATAATAACCTACAAACTATGCCAGTAAAAGTTTTGGTTTCTAATACTTGGGGTGATTTCAACTGACAGTATAATTGCTGGTATATATATTTATGTATCTGTACTACAACAATATGATAAGCACATATGTTTAATCTTACCGTGAACTTATCTTTGATGTTTTGCTTATCTTTGTCCTTCAGCTGAAAAAAAGAAGAAGATTAAACAATGTTACTCATGAAAACAGAATAATAACAGATAACTGGATGACCCAATCCAGTATGTATATCAATAAATGTTGATGCAAGTGATTGTGTAATAATATCTCTGAAAACAAACATGGTATTTAATACTGAAAGGTCTTACAACTTTTGGTAATAAAATGTATACTCTTTGTTCACAGATACATGGTTTTGTTTATATTTATTTTGACTTGGTATATTTGACGGAATAGGTAATAGTAGTGTTGTTAATATTATAAAAAGTTTTGCCAGTGAATAGAGTACTGTGTGGTCCTACAGTGAGAAAAACAGTTACAGTACCTTTACAACATCACCCTGTGTTCTTTGAAGAGATATAGGCTTGTCCACCTCCATTATGAAGTGCAAAACTTTGTTCCAACTACAATATTCAATAAATTGCAATAAAAAAAAATTAATTCACTTTTAATTTCTGTCTGAATAAAAGCATTGTAATAGTTGAATACTAACTTCTGTGATGTAAATTGTTTTTGTTTTTTTTGTTTTAAAAGGGATGACTATCACATTTGGTACATTTAATCCTGTTTGTGAGTAGGTACATTTAAAAAAAGAATTCCTATTTCTAAATTGTAAGAATTTCCAAGTAAACTGATTATACATAAAATAACTAATTAATTTCTTGTGCTATTGTTAAACATTCGTTAATCACCTAATTTCTAGCTGCAGAATGACAAGAAATAAATAGATTCTTATTTAACAAACATTACTATAATTTAAAAACCTATCATATAATAATAATATGTCCATTAAAGAATAGCATACTGGCATATGTGAAAGCAATGTATAAAATTATTTGTAGTGAGCATCTCATGGTAGCAAGAAAACTTTCTTAGGTAATTATGTTATGCAGAAAGGTATAAAAAAAAAAAAAATTCAGTAGATGAGGCGTTGATTCATCTCACTTGTCTCACCTCTCTGAGTAACTGCGTTTCTGCTCTATAATCTGCTCCTCGTAATACTCTTCAACTTTTGGATTCCACTCCAGTAAGAGCTGTATCAACCCAGAACTAAAATTATAAATACACATTGAGTAATGCAGCTGAATAATTAAATTATTATTCATAAATTAAAACTTAGCCTAAAAAATTTGTATTAATATTGGTATTTATTTATGTACAAATTTTTAATAAAATAAATGTTCCAAAAAAAACCCAAACTGAAACAAAAATAAATAAAGGCAGATTTACACATTTACAATCAGTACTGAAGTTGAATAATGTAAAACGATAATAATACTAATAAATTTTAAAATATTATTTTCAGATTTGGTGAAGTTCAGGGATAAAAACAGCTCTCCATGAAATGACAATAATAAAATAACATGAAATAATATGTGAGTTAAAACTGGCTAAATTGTATTGTTACCATCCAGTCACTGATTTCCATACATTTTTTTTATGACAGAATTTTGTATGTTTGCATTTTGAAACAAAAAGGAAAACATACCTCTTTAGAGATTTGAGAATGTAGTTGCTGTTGTTTAACATAAATATAGGTTTCAGAGCTGGGTCACTGTATGTCTCTGCCTTGTTGCTGAGATTCAAGCCAAGAGCAGATAACACACGAGCTGAAATAAAACACACAATATAGTTAGTTAAACTCCATTGTCAAATTCATATTTACAGTCCAGTATAATCACATGTTAAAGGACTTGTGTTGTAACATTTATGATATGGCAAAGCTAAGACATAAAAATATGTATAGTCAGAAAAAAAAAAAAATATGTTGTCACTGTTGAATTTATAATGCCAGTTTCTTACAATCATGTTATAAAGGACTTGCTTTAGAATTTTCAGGACAGAACTGTCTGCTTATTAATGTCTGTGGTATGCAAAGCTTGTGCATAAGTATATATGTTGTTAGAATATGAAAAAATACAATGCAGTCACAGAAGAATTTATATTGGCAGTCTATTATAATTAAGAGATAAAGCACTTCTGTTATAAATTTCGGAATACAACTGTTTACTTATTAAGATATGTGATTAAGAAAGCTGTGCTAAGAACACACATTATCAGAAGGAGAAAATGGAATAGATTTTTTATTTTTTTATTTGTTCTTTACATTGTGTTTTGTTAATTTATTGTTACATTTCAGTATTTTAATCTATCAAACTTACTCATGTAATCAGCTACTTTCATTCTGCACGTCTCAAATGTAATTTCCTGTGAGGATGGTGCAGCCTGTTCTCCTGTTAAAACAAATTCATACAAGTTTATATTTGCAGTGTGACAGGAGAATGGGGACTGATAAATAATTAATGAATGTAAATTTAATTCTGTCATTTAAAATCAGCTAAAACATCTCTAAATATCACTGATCTGAGAAACACACACATATTCACACACACACACACACATACACACGACAGGTGTATGTGAATAGAATATAATATGTAGGTATATATATATATATATACACACACACACATACTATACATACATTTATGATTGTTGTTTATTATTATTATTATAATTATGTCTTTGACTATATCTTATGCATAGTCCCTTAACTGGCCATCATAAAGAAGTATTTATATATTATTCTTACCATGCATTAGTAACATAGCTCCTGCAGTTAATGCATATTCTTGAAGTTGCTGTAGAAATATCAAAGTCTGAAAACAAAATTAATAATTAGACTTTCTCCATTCAGCAGATTTAAAAAAACAACAACAGTGCAACAACATAGGGTTCACTTTCTCAAATTTTTGTTACTGGTAAAATATTCTTTAGAAAGACCATATTAATGTCATACACTTTTTAAAAAAAGATATTAAAAAGTAATTAAAAAGTTTGTATTAACTGTCCTTTTATCAGCTGTTTATTAATTAGCAAAAATTCTGTTTAATAAGTACAACATAGAAATTTGTATTAATTTCAACTTCAGCTCTGCTGAATTGTGTTGTGAACTATGAGTGCACTCTCATTTATATCAACATAATTTCACACAACATGGTTTTCTATATTCTTCTGAATAGTCTTACTACAACTGGGTTGAGGCACTGGTATTTGCTGCAGCGGGTGAAAAACTGAAATACCAAAAGGTATCTGAAATACCTGAATGCCTAAGGGCCCTGCTATATGTTAATGTGGCCATGTTTAAAAATTAAAAGTAAGAAAAGTAAAAAAAAAAACCTACTGAATCCAAAGATGTTGTAGAACTAAAAGGTATTATATTATAAAACTTACATGATTTGTCAGTTCATGTACTGTTCCATCTCTTGGCATGTTTGAAGCTTTATCTGGATCTTGCTGCAAAAAAAAAAAAAGAAAAAAGAATG
Organism: Chrysomallon squamiferum; assembly: GCA_012295275.1. Taxonomy (NCBI): domain Eukaryota; kingdom Metazoa; phylum Mollusca; class Gastropoda; order Neomphalida; family Peltospiridae; genus Chrysomallon; species Chrysomallon squamiferum. The sequence goes on from CM022679.1 coordinate 24,990,091, forward strand.
GTTTGAAAATCACCTTTCATAATTCAAGGGTATATACTTTAAAAAGTATCATGTAATTAAAGAAAAAAATACAAATAGTGTTCCTTCTTGCTTTTTAAAATACTTTCTAAAGTAAATATACTCCCATATAAAAATAATCTTCTCTTTTGAAAACATTTTATTATACCATGTTTCTTCCAAAGGTTATTTTATGAGCTACATTATTTACATACGATTATTATCCCAAATCTCTTTCACCATCCTCACAACTAGACCCAATAACACATATTTGGACTTAAATAAGCCATGAAGGTATGTATGTAACTAATGTAGACAACTTTTACAGTCCATTCCATAAAAAAAACCCCAGTGATGTGCTATTAGAAACATTTTAACATATATGAAGCTATTATCACCTTGTATATGTATAAATATATATTTAATAATTATGTCATAATTAAAACACTCTGTTCAGCTTACTCTCACACTGTCTGTGAATTCTTCCAGAGCTTTTGCTCCCTGAATAGGAAAATATAAAAATTACAAATAGATCACTCACGTAATTTTTGGAAAAGATAATATAAATGACATTATCTTTAACCGTAAATAAAAATAATATGTATAATATGTATGTTTCAGTTTATGAAACCAAAATATAAAAATTCAAAAAATTAATAGCATGGCCATGTGGAAATCAGACCAAATGTTTTGGAGAAAATATATACTATGATACTAAAGTTTGATTGAAATTTAAAATGAAAATACTTTTTATTTTCTTCTGACGTTATTTATTATGAGCTGGGTGACTTGTTTGGATTTGTGTATCAGATATCTTGGATAAACATTAAACATATTCTATAGATAAACATATTTTTATAATCATTTTAATTAACTTTCTTTTTATTATTACCATCATCATCATTATTCTTATTAATAATAAATCAATGATGTGACTTATTCCAACTGACATTTATTTTCTTATGAAGATACTTACAGTGCTGTCCAGGGTTGAAAGAAGTGATGCCATTTTCGCTCTTGTAGGTGCTTGACAACCCTATAAAAAAATATAACATATAGTATTTTTTCTTTTGTTTCTTTCTTTTCCTTTTCATGAAAATTATTACTTATTGTTTGTTTCTAGATTGCATGTTTTATAAAATGAAACGAAATATTACATTAGATCTTGATTTTTTTTCAATTTTCATTTTGCTGCTTATGGAATTACATTTACCTCTAAAATCAGATCAAATTCAGGCTTGATCATTCTAAGATGTCTGACAATTGGAAATATGGACAAAACAGCTCCAAATTCTCTCCGACCAATATTTTTCCTAGCCGATGTGGCTAGAAGCTAAAAAAAAAGGATGCAGTGTACTTTCTGGTTGTATTTTTTTATAATTTTACAATTATTAAATATTTTCCTTGGATTCCATAGTAAACATGCTATATTTTGTCTCAGTCAATTAAAAAATAATAATAATAAAAATAACAAACAAACAAAAAAATCAACAACCCAAAAAAACAACATTTAATAAGAATATCTTTTTTGTTTACTTTCCTCCATTTTTCATAAAATTCACAAATGAATTTTTCTCCATTTTGCAATACAATAAATTTGATTTTCAGTAAATATTATAACTACACAGTTTGGTATTATTTTTATTGGATTAGCTACTCCGTTTTATACAAAATATGTGACTAAAATCTTTAAAAAATGATATTTGTTTGTGAAAATCTAAGTTTTCTTCTTTTTCAAAGTGTTAAAATACATACCTCTCCCTCACTGACCACCATCTCCAAGGCCTGCTGTACAATGTTATCAAAGACCATTCTCTGATGCTTTTCTGGAACGATTCCACTCATGAGATTGAACTCACTCTGAAACAGTACAGTAAGTGAAACTTCTCATGTTATAATTATAATTCTCAGACAGAAGAATCAATTAATACTTCTTAGATGAATCATTAATACTTCTCATTTAAGTAGATTCAATTAATATTTCTCAGAAGAATCAACAGTATTTCTCAGAAAATCATTACTCCTCAGAAGAATCAACAATATTTCTCAGAAGAAACAGTACTATCTATATAAACACATGCTGTAGCTCATTGTAATTAATTTGGTGCAAGCGGCAAAGAGCAACTAGCAATTTTATATAAAGAAACTTCACACTGATAAATTATACCTGCATTAGTTTAAGTAAAGCTGTTAACTCAGCAATATATAAATCAGTTTCAGTGTCAAATATTTCTTCTTTGGTGGTGTCAGTGTTTGAAGCCTGGCGTTTATGTCCTTAAAAAATAAAGTATATATATATATATATATATATATATATATATATATATATATATATATATATATATATATATATATATATATATATATATATATATATATATATATATATATATATATATATATGTGTATGTATATGTATAACAAATAAAAAAATAAAAATTAGAAATAGTACTAAACCAATACATCTAGAATTGAAAAAATGTAAGCAAAAATGGCTCAACCATTTACAAAAGTAATGGAAGAAATTAAACATAAAAAGAAAAAAGATAAAAAGAAAAGACCAACACAGAGGTTTAACCCGAGATAATTCAAATTCATAATCATGCAGAACGTGATGACTTTATCAGTGTAATTATTTATATATTTATATATGCTTGGGATTAGGAGAAGACAAATAATTTCAACTTCTAATAAAAATAGCAATATACAATAAAAACTTATTTTGCCTGCTGTAAAATGATTCAGAAATTTGGAAATATACATAAACAAATTTGTTTTATCTTCAAAGCGTAGTGTAGGAATTTTTATAATTTTAAAAATAAACTTTATCAAGATGTGTAGTCAAATGAAGGTTCAACTTTTAATTTTTAGAACTTTTTATGTACATCTTAAGAACAAAGTAACAACAACAATAACAACAAAAAAGAACAAAAAAACAAAAACAAAACAACACTTAAATAAATAATGTTTTTGTTTTTACTTTATAAATTTTATGAATATTTAATCAAATTCATATACAAAAAAATAACTAAATCCATGCTTTTACTGTGTAAAAGTGTATTTTAGCACACACACACAGGTATATATGTATGTATGTAACTGACATGAACCCAAGAATTAAAATAAATATCTATAGTTTAGTAAATACAATCATAGATTTTTTTTCAAAAAAAGGATATAGCAAATAATAATATAGACATTATAATGATAACATCTGTCTAAAAAATAACACTAATCTAATTAATTTGAATAAAAAAGAAAACAAATCTATAACAGTAATTTTGGAGTTATTATGAACATCACATAATTAATGAAAAATAAATTAACCAACAAACCAAACAATCAAAAAAAAAAAAAAAACAAAAAAAAAAAACATTCCCAGAAATTTCCAACAACAACTATTGTCTACCTGCAAAATGCCGAAGTGTCTTTTCTGGTAAAATCAAACATTTGCACAAGCATACTAAAAATAACAAAAAACCCTGAACAAAACAAAACTGATATGCTAAACACATCTGAATACTCACTACGTTTTGTTTTTGTTTTGATTTGTTCTGATATTTTGTTATTTAGAAGAACAAATCAAAATATATTTGAGGAAGGTGAATATGTAAATGAACATTTTACCAGATTAAAAATGTTCTTATGCATGTTACAGGTTTTTGTGTATATTTACTGTTTTTAACAGTGGCTAGAGCAACATAATAATCAAGAGACAAAAATCTCCCTTTGGATGAAAAAAAAAATAAAAAAAAAAAAATAATTAATAAAAATTAAAAAATAATAATAAAAAAGAAACGATAGGTAAGATAAACATTAAGAAAATATATGTATGTTATTTGAAATTGGAGAATTTTTCATAATTTATTTTAAAATGTAACTAAGAATAAGAAAAATATGCTATGAAGATCAGTAAATAGCTGTTATAACTGAACTTTAGATTCAGAATTTAATTAGAATGTATAACCATACTGAAACACAAAATCTTTAACGAACATGCATTTATTGATAAACACACAAAACACATATTAAACAGAACCTTCGTATAATCAAGGCATATAGCCTGGGAAGTAGATAAACTTGTACAAGTGGTTGTAAAATGAATTCTACATAATAGGACTTATATTAATGTCTACTAATTAGGAACTATCTACATTCCAGTACTCTTGGGCAGTGTGCAGTGAACAATGAATTAATACTCAGTGGCACTGCTGCATGATTATGGTGCATCAGTTCAGCCACCTGAAACATGTTGTCCACAGTCACGATGTAGGCTCTGCATGTTTCCAGTGTGTTCTCTCCCAGTAATTTTTATTTACAAATCTTTAAGCTGGTAAGAATGCAGATGCCTGCTACCTTAATGTAAGACAGATGAATCTGTACGGCTGCCATTATTTTAAATCAGAAAGAGTTTCCAACTAAAACTTTCTATAGATTAAAACGGCAGAAAATAAACCTACAATGCACATATGCCTACTCAATCAAAGATAGTGCATTGAAATAGTAAATACCAACATGAGCAAAATAAAACAAAACTGAAGAGAAAATGAAGAACTAACAACACAAGAAAAGAAAACAAACAAGCACCTGCATTTCACTTGTAAAGAAAAGTCTGTTCATACTGTAAGGCAGAAGATGTAAACCAACTAGTTCCTTTTGCTTCTCTATATATTCGTATTTAAGAAAACTAATACTACACAAAATATGATTTTCTATGTTTTATCATATATCAATACAAATATACATAAATATACATAATATATATTACACATTATACATAATAACATACATAAAAAGAATCTTTTGAACACAACATTTTGTGCAGTATTAATAACTGGCAACATATACCTGGATCAAATGGTTTCTTTATCAGTGATGTTGCAGTCTTTTTCCATCTATATCTGAAATTAATCAAATGTATTATGGTAAAAAGCAATCAACAAGTTTTTAATCTACTCTCACAGAATCAGTTACGTATCTTAATGATTTCAGATTCTCCTGAATTAAAGTTAATAGAATTTAAATGTAACAACTTTCAAACTAAACCCAGCATTTCACAAAAATAAAGCTAAATAATAAAGAACTATATTAAATTTAAATAAAAAACTAGGAAGATTATATACTTTTATTGTTAGGAAGCATCAACTGCTGGAAAACTATCATAACGTGCTACTGAAAATATAAAAATAACATGGAATTCAATTTAAATTTAAATGTATTGCTAAAATTAAGTATATTATCACAAATATTTAACTATCTCTTTCAAAACAACTTAATACTGCCTAATTTTTGTGCGTATAATTATTTCTTATCACTGTCTAATGTTAGAAAGCAAAAGGAAACAAACCCTATTCTTTTCATACTCTTCCTGTTGGGAATGTCTTTAGCTCCACGGAATTTCACACCCTAAATACAGTACAATAAAATATTAAAAATTATTGGAATGGGAATCACATCACCTTTAACATGCATTTAAAGCTCATATAAAATCACATCACCATTGTTACATTAGTAATACAAGAATAAATAACATGAACAAAAAAAACCCAGGAAATACACTCAAGAAAAAACGATGGTACTAAATTTGCTTGTACAAATGTAACAAACATACTTGGAAATCCCTAATGGGTTTTCTGTGTATTATACAAAAAAGTATCAATTAATGTAAATATTTTTATTTCAAGTTTGATTATTTCAGCTGCATCTCTTTAATTAATTATTTATGTGATCCCCAGGCCTGAACTAGTTAAAAAAAACTTTAATGCCAAAAAAAAACCAAAATCGCCCCAGCATATTTGTATCAGCAAACTCAAAATGAGGTATTAGTTCAACAAAAATAAAGAATTTTATTTATATTTATGTCCCTTACCAAAGATGGAGAATTAGCTGTCAAGAATGTTCGGCTACTACCACTGGATGTTTTCAGGTGTTCCTTCAACCTGAAACATAAAAACATTTTATATTTGTTTCACTTCAAAACATATTTTAATTAAATCTGTAATAATTTGTTATAATTTGAATTATAATGAGTATTTTTAAATTCTGTTATTACATTTTGAACATAAATCTAAATTTTTAAATTTGGAATTTCAACTTTTTTTTTTTTTTTTGAATTTGCTTTTAAAATTAGAGATCCTATCAGATAAATATAACACAGTTTTAAAATAAAATTTTAAGAAATAACAAAATTGAAACTAATCAATGAGAACAAGAACCAAGTTAATAAATTACTACTGATAGCAAATAGCTCTTAACACTATGAGATTACTAAAATAAAATAATTAACAACATTCAGTTATAAGTAAATTAAACTGGAGTTCAACCAACCCTTGGAGTGATCGAGCCAGAATACTCATTCGTGAATGGTGATAGGATTTGCAGAATTCATTTGCGTTGCCATTGGTAACCAGCCATTGTGATATTGTTCTCAGCTGGGAAACTACCTTTTCTGGAAGATGTTCCAGTGCTATGGGTTCATTATCTTCATGAGGTAAATCTAGAAATTAAAAAAAAAACCACTGAATATGCAAACAAAGAGCACTTTTATTAATTTATGTGTATAAAAAAATAAATATACACACCCCTCCAAAACACATGGGTACACAAATATTCAGACAACATGAAGGACAAATGAACACAGTGTAGACAATGAGCTCTGACAAAACAAATGTTGTACCTTCATCTGCTGTTAGGATGTCCATCATCACTATTGGTGGCACTGGGCGTCCATGACGATTAAGAAGAGAACGAAACTCCAGCTGCAGTGCACATTTCCCATCATCAAAAATATGATTCTGAAATAGTTTAATATGTTTTATTTAAAAGATATACAAAATATACAAATATATCTGCTATGAACCTGCAGAAAAATATATGATTCTAAAATTACAGAAAATCCAAAAATAAACAACAAAAATTCTATTTAAAATAATAAAAAAGAAAATGCTGACTACCATTCTCATGGAGTCTGGTGTATTATCATTACATTTAAAGGCTGGCTGCCATAAACGACTAATTTCATTAGTTCACATTTAAAACAGTCTCTATGACAGAAATTTACCAATTCTTCCAATTCACTGCCAGCTGGATCATGTGCTGCAAAGTATTTTATAGCTCTCAAAAGCCTGTCCATGTAAGAAATGTATGTATCCAAGTCACAAGCTGCAGGCCTAAGGAACAACAAGGTTTTGTAACACAACATAAGTCAAGGGAAGAATATATTTATCAAAAGAACAAATAAAATAAACTAAGATAGTGATTCAAGTCACAAGTGAATGTAAATACACAGAAATGTATATACTCTGTGTGTGTGTATATTTGTATGTGTAAATACATATATATATATATATATATATATATATATATATATATATATATATATATATATATATATATATATATATGTATGTATGTATATATTTATATATATATATATATATATATTTACATACATTCACATACATAAACATGCCAACATCCATACATATATATAAACACACATACATGTGAACAATATCATTAAACCACGAATCAGAAAAGTTATTTAAATCTGTGTCCTTAAGTTTATGGCAAATAATTATTACAAATAAACATATAGCTTAGATGAAATATAACATTACAACAAGCATGTTATTTTACTAAAGTTTTAAATTATGAATTATGACTGATGGCATGAATATCAAAAATCAACCAATGAAAGCAATAAAATATATTTAGATTACTTGTTTGTAACTATAAATAATTTTCTGGTTTTTTAACATACCCTTCTTTTATGACTTCTTCGACATCCTTGGCTACATGATAGTATCCAAGTACCACATCCATTGTCTGCAGAGTTTTCTCTATGTCTAATCACAGTTAAGTATTATAACAGTTTACATATATTTTAACAGGGTTTACTGTTTGTGAAATTTCTTATATATTTTCTGGGGAAAAATAAAAATCAAAAAATCAAAAAAGTTAAGTAGCTAAAATCCAAAAAAGATTATAAAAAAAAAACAAAAAAAAAAAAAAAAAAATACAAAAATAAAAATTTGATAATAAGAAGAAAAAAAAAAAAAATAATTGAAATAATCACAGATTAAATGAAATAATAGATTAAATTTAACAGACAATACTCTGTCTATGTATTCCATTAATAAACACAAGATTAAATATTACTATAAAGTGTTAATTATTTTAGATATATTTGTATGGTAATAGTTCTTCAGTGGCTTAAATTTATACTTTCTTAGATTTATAATTTATAAATAAAAACTGATTCATTACTGATACCATAAAAGATATTTTAAATTAATTAAGGATACTTTCTTGTCTTCTTCTGAGGTTTTCTGTTTCTTTGTAGACAGGAACAATTGTATTTTCAAGTCTCTGAAGCCGAGTTTCAAAGCTTGTTAGAATTCCCAGCATATTCTGAGTGTTGGATGAACTCTTTTTCAGCGATTCTCTTAGCATAGCTATGTTGGTCTCTTCCTGTATCAGTAAAAAAAGAGAAAAGTTAAACAAATAAATAAATAAATAAATAAAATAATAAATGTGTGTGTGTGTGTGTGTGTGTGTGTGTGTGTGTGTGTGTGTGTGTTTGTGTGTTGTGCAATTTTTGTGTTTACTGGATATAAATTTATGTTATCATTAATTAGAAAAACAAATGTTACTGGATATAAATTTATAAAGGTTAATTAATTAATTAGAAAAATAATAAAATAAGGAAGTGAATAAAATAATAATAATAATAATAATAATAAAAAAATAAAAATAATGGTAAAATATGTTAAATTATTTTCTATCACCAATTAACAAAGGTTTTAACAAAAAATAAATAAATAATTAATTAAATTATATTTTAAAAAAATCAACATTGAAATGTTTCGAACATTCTGAACATAACCATGAACAAAGTCACAGTTATCATTTCAATAAGATACAACATACATACATCCTAGTGAATGTTTTAAAATAAATTCTTGAAAATAATTAAGTAAATAACATAGCAATTGTTCATAATGTCTTAGATTAATGGCCAAAAAACCCCTCCCATAAGTTTATTCAACTTCTAACTAAATAATTATCAATTTTGTGACTTGATTAAAACGTTTGCTAAAGAGTAAAAAAAAAAATCTATTATCTGCAGAAAAAGAAAAATCTTTCTAAGAAAAAATAATATTAACCCTTTCGAGTTTTCTGTCAATATCCATCTTTATTTCTGTCATATCGTCCATCATGATCATTTTTTTCGTTTGGGTACCGACAATTTGACAGCAGACATCCAACCCTCAGACTTCCGTAAACATAAACTTGAAAAGTATCGAGACTAATTCCTGCGTTAAATTATATTATTTGTACTTCCACCATTTTTCTAGAGCATTACATTAAACGAATCTTGTGCTGTGTGTTGTTCTTTTTGTATTTATATTATTTTGTCCACTACCAAAATGCATTATTAAAAAGTTACGTACAAAACATCGATGATTATGGTGACGTAACGATAACAACGATGGCGAAAATAATTAAAATGATTGTTAGAGATACATTTGATACTTGACAATAATAACAACACGTTCTTGAACTACTGTCATATGGTCTCACAAGACTACTATTACTACTACTACTACTACTACTACTACTACTACTACTACTACTACTACTACTACTGCTACTACTATTGCTACATAAAATAGTGTTTGATATTAGTTATATATGAAGGAATTAAACAGGTATATATATAAAACACATTTCAGTCAGTGATGTCGATATTTCATGTTATTGCTCATTTGTACATATCCGTGAAAATAAAAACAACAGCAACAATTGTATAATGGAGTGTATGTCGACGACGACGACAGCAGCAGTAATAATAATAAACACAGTTAACTTCTTTCACTAACTTATAATTAATTGGACAGCTATCTGAACCTATTCACGCATGGCAGCATGACATATAAATCCACTACACGTTTCTACTGATAAGAAACTGGAGCTTGCTTATCTTCAGTGAGAATCAGGAATTTCTTTTGTTTCAAAATATTATGTAAGACTTAGCTAGGCGCCATACATTTTATTTTATTTTATTTTATTTTATTTTATTTTATAATTTTTTTTTTAAATTTATTTATTTAATTATTTATTATTATTATTATTTTTTTTTTTTTTTTTTTTTAACATTACGTTCTGAACCTCTTACTCTCTCAGATGTAGCAACCAATTCAAATAATGACTGTTGTTTGTGTGAATTCATATGTTAACATTTAAAGTGTTTTCGTTCTAATTGATTTACGGTTCCGGCAGAATAGTTTTACGGGTCAGTATTACAAATAGTAATTTTCTTATCTCCCTTCGACCGGAACTGTTCAGAATAAAAAGTTCCGTCTTGGAAACCAGATAAACAAAACTCACACCAATCAATATTCAGACATTAATCAAACTAATTTGAAATCTAAAAATGTATATTCGCATACATTAAACAATGTTATAATCACGTTTGATATGTTACATGCATGTGGTTAATAACGTTGATATATCATACCGATAGGATCTATTTGAGGCGCGCAAGGCGTGAAACTTTGTTGTTTATTATTTTCGTTAGAGGGCCTGGATGTGTGGAAGCTTGAACTGGAAGTGAAGACTATGTATATTTGACATTAGTAGACTAATGGTGAAAGGAAACATAATTTTTGAATTGTACGATTAATCTGTGGTTAGCGATGTCGTCGGACGAAGTTATTAAAACCGTCGCTAAAAATCTGTAAGTAATTTTTATTTTACAGCTGTTGGGGAAAAAGGCTTTGGGATTATCATCATCATCGTCATCATCATTATATTTATTCATATGTATTCTTTCACCTGTTTATTTGCCATGATCTGTTTTACATTGATTGCTATCGAAACCTCTTACTAATTTTAATATTTTGAAGAAGAAAAAAAATGACAAAAAATAAATAATAAATAAAATAATAATAATTGTGCCTGACAAAAAATAACATTTGTTTATATTACTATGGAAACCAAATAATAAAATTTTATACTTAATGTGTGTGTGTGTGTGTGTGTGTGTGTGTGTGTGTGTGTGTGTGTGTGTGTGTGTGTGTGTGATTTGGTTTGTATGCAGATATAAAAGCAGAAAACCATTTCTACCATTCCATCAATTACTTTTGTCATCTATAGCAAAGAATCTTCTACATTCACCACCTGTAGAAATGAATGTATATACAACCATCTTTGATTAACTGTTGTTTTCTTGCTTGCATGGAATCCATATTAAAAACTATAAAGAGAATGAGAATTGTTTAAAACTTAATAATGACAATAATAAATGTAAAATTCTTGATAAAAGCGAGATGAAATGACATGAAATAGTTGTTGAATATAATAATAATTTTAAAAATGTTCATTGTTTTCAGTAAATATTACTTTGAAGTGAAGAGATTGGAAGATGGCTTCGACATGTCAGGATCCAGCAAGTTGATTTTAGATCGTCCTCGGTTAAAACCAGTAAGTTTTACATGAATTCTTGATTCTGAATTATAATAGTTTTCACAGACTGGTTTTAAAACCAGTAATTTTTGACATATATCTGATTCTGACCTGTAATAGTTTGTCACAGATTGGTTTTAGAACCAGTAAGTTTTATGTATATCTAGTTCTGAATGACAACATGTTTCACTGATTGATTTTAGATCATCAAGGATGGATTAATTATTTTTCTGACAAATAACAGATTTTAAACCAACATAGCTTAAAATAAAAGTTTTGCACTTAGCTGAAAACATCTTATTTCAGACTGAAATCAGAAAGTTTTAAATTGTTTTTGATTCTAAATTATCAGTACACTTTGCAGTTAAGTAACTATAATTACGTCATCTTAGGATAAAAATCAGTACGTTTGAAACTTCAGCAGCAATTTTAGGATAACAAACCTGCACATTTTTACACTAATTGGATTCTTGACTGTCATGGATTTATATGTATTTATTAAGTTGAAGTATTTTTATTTTATTCTAATTCTTTAATACTATACCCTGTTCCGTTATATTGGTTTTTTCTCTGTTTTCTTTTTAAAAAATCCTTCTAATATTCTTTTTTAACTCTGTAAGAACCCAAGATTAAATATGATAATAATCTTGAACTACACATCTTGTTTATACTTCTCTTTTTGTTTCAGTTAGAAAATTAAAGACAGTGACTTATTGAATTGTCTTGTTATTATTGCTGCTACTGTTATATTATTATTGTTTTAGCTATTGTTATAACTGGTTTTTTTTTTAATTATCATTATTAATATTTTTGCTGTTATTATTATTACTCTAAAATCACTTTACACTGAAATGAGTAATGTTTTAACATTTTAATTTTATTATTATTATGATTATTATTAATTTTACTTTAAATCATATTACACTGAAACCAGTACATTTTTTTATTTATTTTACTAAAGAAAATTATTTAGTTACTGAAACAAGTAAATTTTTAACTTTATTTTATTAAAGAAAATTATTTATTTACTGATAAACACTGGAAAAGAAATAAAATATATTTCCAATAAATATTTTTAGAGGCCCATACTGCTGCAGTACGGTCTCCATGATCGTTCACTGAAACATTACTTTAGTGATCCCGACATTCGGGTTAAACTAACACAAATGAAGCCTGTGAGTAAAAATCATTAATGCCCTGTTGCCTGTGACTAAAAAACGTTATAGCCCTATTGCCTGTGAGCAAAAGTTCTTAATGCCCTTTTGCCCACTTTCAACTTATTTGTATCTTTTGCTATATTGTATATAGGAGCTAGTTGAAGATGTAGATTATATATATATATATTTTAGTTTTTTTTGTTGTTTTTAAATAGATTATTGCTAGTATTTACAAATATTTTTGCCTGTTATTACTATTATCTTTAGTTATATTTACAAACATTTTTAAGATTTATTTTAATTTTTCTTGCTTCTGAGTTATATTTTAATTTTTGTTTTGTTTTAACATATTGTTCTAAAAACATTGTTTGCAGTCTAGATCAGTAGTGACTTAATTTTAAAATTAATTTTTAAATAATTAATAATTAATTAATTAAATTATTAAGCTTGTTCTCTATTTTTTTTTATTTGACTTTTTATCATGTTGTCTTAGAGAATATTCAGCACTGTTATGAAATATAATTATATCTTTTCATCTATTTGTTATATATATAACTGCTTGCTAAACTAGTTTGTGTATGTATGTGGTTGTGTGTGTGAATTCCTTTATATGTGTATGCGTGTATGTATAAATATGTATATGTGCATACGTGCATATATGAATCTATGTGTATATGTGCATGTATGAATGTGTGGTTCTGTGTGTGTATGTACACACATATATGTTTGTGTGTTTGTTGTTGATTGAATTACAGTTTTATTTTCTGTTTAAAGCATTAATATATTTTTCAGTAAAGCTTTTATTCTTTTCTTTCTTTCTTTTTATCTTATTTATTTATTTTAATTTTACTATTTAATTATTAAAATGAATTTATTTGTGTAAATTAGATGGGCTGAAAGTTAACTATTAAATATAGAGACCATTATAATTTTTTTCTTTAATTACATATTAATTCATAAGAGAGCCAATAAATGTGTCATGAAAAATACAGTAAAATATGTACAATACAATGAACTGTTATAAAATAATTGAAATGGTCATATTATTAAATACAGTTCTTTCAAAAGACATCTTTACAATTCTTTCAAAAGAACCTGTGCTATTCAATAACATAATATAAATTTCTAATACAAAAGAACCTAATTGTAATTCTTTTTCACATTGTTCTACATTTCAAGCATAAACCATTAACAAGTATAACATTGTTTTCTAAATTAGTGAAATAATAGTACTATGTTTGAATAAGAAAGATTTTTCAAGTGGTACTTGTTATTTTATAGTTTTATCTTTGATTTCCTTTTAAATGTTTCTTCTAAAAGAATATATTCTATATCAGTCACTCAGTCTGTCAGGATTATTTCAAAATAACATTATTGGCCGTATTCATGCATTTTTATGATCATGTTATATTCTGTTATTAATAAAAATTATTATAAATTAGATAGAAATATATACCTAATCTAGTTCTTAGAATTAATGCAATTACATTTTAAAACTTTATTACAACCACAGCTCTATTTATATTTTAATGGCCTTAAGTTATTTAAAAACACACAGAATGTCTTTATTCATTTTAAGCTCTACAAATACATGAGGCAACAAAAATAAATCTTTCATGGAAGCATTATTTCCAGGTTTAGGCTTTATTATCACGTTTATGACTTAGTAATAAATACCAAGGGTTAGGCACATGTTTACATAGATATGTTAAGAAGGCCACAGTTTATGGTCTGGCATATAATAACAATATTTATAAAAATATAATAAAAATGTTTTATATACTTACTTAAATACATTACCACACAGCATATAAAGAAAGAAAAGTACAGCTATATTTGTATATACATATATGCCAAAACATATCCACATACATATGTATTAAAATAATCAACATTATGAAAAAGATTAATAACATTTTATAAACTGCTTTATATTATCCCCAAGTTACAAATATTTATATTCTTTCTTAACTTACATTAATCACTTTTGTTCATTGCAATAAACAAAATTATAAATAGCTAAATATCCAGACTGTAATAACAACTATTCTTTGCAAGTTCTGTGTATAAAAATAAATGATTTAAAGCTTTGTCTGTGATGGTTGTTTGGATTTGCTTTATCACTATAGGAGCTTTCACTTATTATTTTGCACTATATACATATATACTTTTTTTATTTTAATATACACCATTGGCTTACGGACTGGCCGAAATCAACCTGGATATATGCCAGATAAAAGATTACCGGTGATACGAAGGTGAAAAAATAACTTAACGACTTACAATATATACACAGCCAAAAATCCGCTTTATTATTTTATACCAGTACTTTAGCTTGCAGACATGTTCTACCCAAAGTTTTGATAACTTGGGATTTCTGATCTTGTTCATCTTTTGTTTGAACTCAAAGCTGGACCAGTGAAGTTTAATTTTTGACAACATGTGTGAAAATATTGGAGATTATTGGAGAAAATAATAACTCGAAAGATTAGTGTGTTTTGTACAACTGAAAGGTGTGGTACGTAATTTTATATAACTTCATGTTATATCATAAGACTTGTTACTGTTGGTAACTAGTAATATTACACATCTGTTTTGTATATGTCAAATTAATTGTTTTAAAAAAACAAATTTTATGACTTAACAATTAAATCATTTTTTATATGTCTGTATGACACCCCAAAATCGAATATGTTTTTTCATGCTGGGGTGTTGTTAAATATTCATTTATTTATTCATTAATTCAGTCTTATTACTTAATTTGGCTATTTTTCTAGGTGAAGATAATAATTTTAGTGTATGTTCATTTCTGTGTATATGGATGTCATAACTGTATCTATAATTTGCTGTGTGTTTTACTAATCAGAATGTTCAGGATAATCCTATGTGCAAACTGAATGAAACGTGAATCATTCAAATTGGTTCACTAATCTTAAACAGTGTATTTTCAAGTATAGGTATTGTGTTATGTAATGAAACAGAAAATTATTATGTTTTTGTAGATGTTTAAGTTTTGAAATAAATAAACAATTATTGAACATTCCTAGAAGATATCTGTTTTAATAAAATATTATTCTTGTCCCTTTAAAACAAATAAACCTGTGATTTTTTGTTATCTCATGTTTTTCACATAAATATATTTAAAAGATATAAACCTCTGTATCTCATCTTTATTTCTCTATATCTCTAAAAGATATCTCTCTCTCTCTCTCTCTCTCTCTCTCTCTCTCATATATATATATATGTATATGAATGGTTTTAAGGTATTATCTGAATTACAAAGAAGACAAATAATATAATATTGAATTTATTCTCTGTATCTATAACAAGTGATTATATACTTTAACAGATCTATATTTTTCTTATTATTGTTTGTAAGGTTGCTTTTTAAATATAAAGAAATAGTTTTATCTCGATTTAGTGAATTGTTTAAAATTATTATTACTAATTTAAAAATATATATTTAACTCTTTTTTTGAGTTTATGTCATGCATGATGTAGTAAATATAATAGTTTTGTAGAGCTTCAAGTGATATTTGTTTTTATTATAATTTTAAATTATTTTTAAAGGATTGAGCATATTGTAGTAAATATAATGATTTTTAAGAGCTTCAGTTAATTTATATCTGCTTTATTTATAATTTACAATTATTTTTCAAAACTAATTACAGTTAATAAAGGAAAATTACAGTTACTGGTTACACTTAACTAATTTCTTTAAATATTGTTTAATTTTTTTTTTTTTTTTAATTGTATAATAATAAATAATGATAAAAGAAATTATTTTATGTTAAAGGAAATTATTTAATTAAATTTTAAATATATATTGAAATATTTTAAATCTCATATTTACATATTGGTAATATTTCATATTCAGATGATATTAAGGCTATGATACTAATGTTTCAGTGTATAAAAATATTATTTTGTTTTTCTTTTCATGTTTGTTACAGTTTTGTTTTTCATTTGTTTTGAGACAGTATTTTCAAAGATGTTCGTCATGTTAAGTTGAATCTATTAAACAGTAATTTTTTAATATTAGTGAAAGACCATCAAGAATTTAATTTTCTATGATATTCATAGACTTCATTCTGTTGATATAATAAATGATTTTGTGTTCTCCCAAAAAACTATAAAAATTGTGTTCTCTGAAAAAAGAAGAAATAATATATAATAACATTCCTTTATGTTTCCATTTTAAATATGAATACGTATATGCATTTGTAAATGTGTTTGGATATTACACAAACACACTCACACATACACATAACAGACTTTTACACTAAGTCAGAAATTAATATTATATTATTATTTAATGTTGATATTTGGTATTTCAGTTATGTTCAATAACGTGATATGTTGAACAGTATTGGTTATAATTATTTGTAAGAGAGTGATTTTCCACCACAATGTCATGAGCTGATTAGTAAACTAATTGTTGTGTTTTTGTTTTTAGAGGCCTATGTCCAGTACCCTACCACGTGAACGATACGTCAAGCACAAACTGGAGAAGAACATGGCAAAGCACAATTTTCTGGTATGTTTGTCTGAATAATGCATAAATTAATTTGAATCTTTGAGTGTTTATATATGTTATATGTTTATAATGAATATGTTTAATATATGTGTGTATCTATAGATATACATACACACATAATACATGTTTGTTTTCTATTAATATAAAAATGTGTTTTGTAATAATAAAAAAAAAAAATAACGTTTAAAAAAAATTATTATAATAATATAAAAAAAAAATGAAAGAACAGCTTTGCAAATTGTTTTCTCAGTATTAGATAAATCAATTTGTTAATGCATAAGCACTTTTAATATAATCGTTAATGGACTTTATTAATTTTTAATTTGCTATAATTTCCTCTTTCTGATTGCATAAACTTGTATTTAATTTTTTTTTTATTATTATTTTTTTTTATAACCCAAAATGTCATTACTCATTAAAATCCTTAAAAAAACAAAAAAAAAAAAACAGAAAGAAAAAAAGAATAAATTTGTCATATAAAAAATGTATCTGCATACTGAATCAGTCATCAGTTGATGATATAAATGTATTGATTTTTAGATAGATCAATACACAAACAGACTGATAATGACATTTTATTTTTATACTATCGCAAATCGATGAATTTTGTTTAATAATACTATGGTGTTGTTTAATAATAAATGTTCCTGTGAGAAATGAATAAACAGTTTAATGATTATTTGAAAATCCAAAAATAACTTAGAATTTTTTGTTTTTTCATTGAAAATGTATGATATTATTCTTTTTAATTTTAATATTATTGTTATTATTAATCAATTTATTTATTTATTTATTCATTCATTCATCAATATCATCATTATTATTGTTTTTAAACATGAAATGGAAAACTTGGTGCCATGAATAGCAACAGGATTTTTTATAAACTGTTTTACAACATGATACATTGTTGTACAAATATTTTTAAATGTTTTTTTTTATCTGAGTGTTTTTGATTACAGTTTTTAAAAATTCCAGTGGACATATTAATGGAAGCCACAACTACAGTCTCTCTCTCTCTCTCTCTCTCTCTCTCTCTCTCTCTCTCTCTCTCTCTCTCTCTCTCTCTCTCTCTCTCTCTCTCTCTCTCTCTCTCTCTCTCTCTCTCTCTCTCTCTCTCTCGCTCTCTCTCTCATTACTGTTGATTATCATTTACTATTTATTTCTGAAACTACCAAAGTCTTTATAATAACATTGGTATTGTACAGTTTTCTGGTCCTGAACTACCACCAGTGTTGGAAGAAAAATCGAGCTGTAAAAAATCCAGAAGTTCTAAATCTAAATGTCAATTTAAGGTAGCTGCATGTATATATATATGTGTCATTTACATGTGCACTGTGGCACCCACCTTGATAACACTGCAAATGGTCAATGATGTCAAGTTACATAACACAGCAAACAGATAGGGACATCCTCTTAGATAAAATAGCAAACAGACAGTGGATTCCACTTAGATAACATTGTAAATAGACAGTGATATCCACATAGCATTTCAAATAAAGAGTAGCATCCACATAGACAACACTGAAAAGAGACAGTGGTGTTCACTTAGATAACACTGCAATCATACAGTTAAAGAGATAGTAATATCCAAGTAGATATCATATAGACAACCATAGCATTCATCTGTGTAATAGTACTCCAGAGCACTTTATGTGTTAACTACCTAGAGAATGTATACTGTATTAGCTGTCTAGAATAGTCTGTAGATTCCACCAAATTAACATCACAGATATATGGTCATATCTACCAAATTAACTTTGCAGTATAACACTGAAGCTCAGCTAGATAACTATAATTATATATATCAGAGTGGCATCCAGGTGGCACAGATATGGTTTCCCACTTTGCAGATACACAAGTACCCACCAAAACAACAAGGCATACAATACCCTTGATAGTGACCTAACTGTTTTATTTTCACACTGCCATGTGTAATATCACAGAGTACTCCATGTGTTTCATTAGTCATATCACTCAGTAGAACACTTGCATGTGTTGTATTGTGTAAATGTGCAGCTTGGTGTATTGTGGTGTATTTTTTGCCATATTTGTTAGACAGCACAAGTCTTGCTGTGTTATTATTATCATTATTTTTAGAATTTTTTATTTTATGTTTTTTTTTTTTTAATTGCATTTCAGGCAGTAAGTGCTGTAGATTAAATTACATAATAAACAAAATCTTGTAAAGACAGCATGCAGAGATGTGGGGGAGGGTATATAAAAAAGCACACCCATACTTATCAACAACCAGTTTTCAAAAGATTTTGTTTAGGGTGTGTATGTAACAATAGTTGCTATGTGTTTTCAGTAAACATTTTCAAACTCTTCGGAGAAATTTATAATATCTTGGCTTCTATGATACAATAATGATAATAATAATAATAATTAAAAATAATAAAATAATTTAGTGTATTTTACGTAGTACCATATTGTAATACACTTGTTAGAAATCATGACATTTTAAAATATATATATTTTGATTTAATTAAATTCTTAAAGTAGTATATTAATAGAATACTAAAAAGTATTTCTGGTTGCCAGTTTATTAAAATGACATAACAAATCTCACATTTCTTTATACAAAACTTGCTTACATTTACTGAATATTCAAGCACATGTTTCTTGGACATAAAAAATTCATAGTCTGGTTTCTCATATGACTCTGCAAATTAGCACAAAACACAGGAATAGATATTTTTGTCTGCCAAATTATGGTGGTGTATTATGTATTATAAAGTTAATTACAGAGAAAAACAGTAGCTAACAGTTAGATATATTTGTGAGCTTATGTTGGGATATGATGCAAATATTTGGCAGTTTTACCATTGCACCCCTGGCAGTATCGATGCAAATTTTAAAGGAATATTTATCATGATTAGTGAATCATGTTTTAACCATATGTTCATTCTTTTCACACTGTAATAATTCTTATCATATTGTATTAATTCTTTTTGTGTTTTATTAATTCTTATCATTTTGTATTAATTATTATATTATATTAATTCTCATTACATTGTATTACTTCTTATTATGTTTGATTAATTTTTATCATATTGTATTAATTTTTATTATGTTATATTAATTTTTATTATGTTATATTAATTTTTATCTTATTGTATTAATTAAGCTGTTTTAATTCTTATCACAATGACAAAATTGCTTAAAAAATCATATTTATTTTGTGATTATACAGAAATTCTTAGTTCTGAACATGTCATCCTTGTTTTCATTACCCAAATTCTGTAAAAAAAAAAAAAAAAAAAAAAAAAAAACCAAAACAACAACATTTAGTCATTTCAGAAATTGACTGAACAAGTGATATGCATTATCAGACATTGATTCTGAAAAAAACCTAGTATAACAGAGTAAACATCTGACACATTATAGAGCATGAAAAGCCAAATATCTCGGCAAGGAAAAAAAAAGTGGGATAATATGTTCATAAAAATGGGAGATGAAATTATATATAATAATAATAATAATATAATTTTAGATAGATGGTTACCACACAGTACATAATAAGCTGTGAAGGTACCTAGCAACAACAGAAGTGTCAATAGTTTGCTAATTTAGGTCTGTGAAAGTTGTTCATGCTGTCGCTGTGGTGTGTGGTAATTTTGTGTTTTCTCACTGAGAGTGGCTAGCAGTTTAGTTTTTTGTTTTGTGTGTATATATACACCAGACGAATGTATTGATAGATCATCACAACTGATTTTCCACTGTGAGTTTTGTGTTGATGTTGTTTGACTTCACTTAGTTGGTGTTTTCATCCTGCTCGTTTCATGTTTGATGTGCACAGATAATGAGTTAGTCAGAAATAGTTTATTTTGTCGTAAGATAGTTTGAGTGTGTATTATGTGAAATTGTGTGTTTATGTGTGCGTAATCTGAATGTGTTTATTATTGGTGTGTGTTCTCTATGTGAATTTTTGTGTGTGTGTGTTTTATATATATATTAATTATATAATTATATGAGTGTATATATATATGTATATATATATATATATATATATATATATATGCAAGAACTTATGTAAATTATTAGTATACCAGATTAAAAGATTAATGAAACAATTACATACTTTGCAGATTAGAATTATTACTGGTCATGAATTTCATGACTTCATGACACTCTTTAGTATCAGCAAAGAGCATTAACATGAAAAGAGCAAAAAATAAATTCTTAATCCTGAAGATTTATCTCTGCATGCTTGAGAAAGAAAGAGAGAGAATGTGAATGTTTTTATGAATGACTGTTTACATGAGATTGTTTAGTTTGTTTGTGTGTTTTTCTAAGTAAGTCTTACTAAATACATATTTCTGACACCAATGTTTTGTTTCTCTCTACAGAGTTCTCTACCAGAATGTTATTATATTTACGGTCCACCAAAAGGTCGAATCACAAAACCAGAACTAACAGGATTTGGAGTCCCTCTTAAATCTAACAAAAAGAAGTAAGTGTATCGATACTGTACTTTCCTCTACATCACAAGATCAAGTGTTTTGATAATCAGTTGTTGTGTTGTCAGCTATGCTGGTATTTAGATAAAAATTAATCACTAGTGCTTTGTTATCTGTAAGAAGTAATTAATAAACAGAGCAGTATTAAAATAGAGAGACTGACAGTTTCTCATAGCTGTTCTCTTTATCTCTCTATAAATATCAATATATGCACAAGTTGTTTTTTGTGTTGCTTTTATAAAACGTTCTGATTTAAGTCTGACTGTCTTTCTCTAGTTTTGAATTTTCTCTGTCTTTCTATCTCTGTATTGTGTGCTGTGTATGAATGTGTGTGTATGTTATGTTTATGTATGTATATGTGTAGTTTGCATGTCTGTGTGCATGTGTATTTATCTTATAGTGATATGATACATTTATATACACACACACACACACACACACACACACAAACATACAAATAAAGCATACATGCTTTGTATGTATCTGTGTCTGTGTATATTTATATTTTTCTTTTTATATCAATAATTGTTTTTTTGTTTTATCTCATTTCTTTTTATTTACAAGCTTATTTTTGTTCTCATTTCCATTTCAGGGCTTTAAAAACAGGTTGGCCAGTTTTGCGTACTGTGCCCACCACATACATATCTAGAGGAGAGGCAGAAAGGCTGGTCAATGTTGCTACAAAGTTACTTGTTGCCACGGTGAGAATTAAAAAATCTACATTCTTATACTACCTGTGACACAGTAGCCATTCAGTCATGTGTAGTAAATCATTTATGGCCTGCATTTTAGTATTAATGCCATGGTAACCTTTTGAAATAGTGTATTTTAAGAATTCCATTGTAGTATTAACGCCTTGATAGCCATTCATACATGAGCAATAGAATTTAAAGAATTTATGGTTTATGTTGTGTTAATGCCATGGTAACAATTCATACTATAGTGTTTAATGGATTTCAAAAACAAAAAAAACGTGTTCTGCACTGTGTTATAATGCCATAGTTACAATTCATGCTATTATCAGAGTTGGTTATTGTACATTTTATTTCTAATACTTTATATATTTTCTTGAATTTAAAATATTTGGTTTTTTTTTTACTAACGTTGTGCCAATACAAACTCTTATTTATTACATTGGATGCATTAATTTTATTACAGATATAATAATACATTATAAATAAAATTATATATATATATATATATCTTTATAAATGTAAAACATACATTTTTTAAAATTATAAATAAAATAATGTAAATTTTATATATTATTTGCATAAATGTTTTTTTTTTTAATCTATGCTGTTAGAAAATCTTCTCTAGGTATTTACCATTCTTTTCTTTTGCTGACAAAATACAGGCTCTTGAATTAATTTTGTATTGTGTAATTTATTTATTTATTTATTTATTTATTTATTTATTTATTTATTTATTTATTTTCTTTCAGGAGTCACTGGACTATGCACCCAGACCAGCCAGCTGTAGGCAGGCAGCACCACATAGTTTTGAAGTAAATATTATTAATAATTATTTAGTCTGACAGTACATACCACATAGTTTTGAAGTAAATATTAATAATAATTATTTAGTCTGACAGTACATACCACACAGTTTTGAAGTAAATATTAATAATAATTATTTAGTCTGACAGTACATACCACACAGTTTTTAAGTAAATATTAATAATAATTAT
Source organism: Chrysomallon squamiferum (assembly GCA_012295275.1). NCBI lineage: Eukaryota > Metazoa > Mollusca > Gastropoda > Neomphalida > Peltospiridae > Chrysomallon > Chrysomallon squamiferum. The sequence goes on from CM022679.1 coordinate 25,013,401, forward strand.
TTAGTCTGACAGTACAAACCACACAGTTTTTAAGTAAATATTAATAATAATTATTTAGCCTGAGAGTACATACCACACAGCTTTTAAGTAAATATTAATAATAATTATTTAGTCTGACAGTACATACCACACAATTTTGAAGGAAATGTTATTAATAATTATTTAGTCAGACAGTACATACCACAGAGTTTTGAAGTATTAATAATAATTATTTAGTCTGACAGTACATACCACAGTGTTTTGAAGTAAATAGTATTGATAATTATTTAGATATGACACAGAGTAATTCCAAATGTTGGACTGCAGGCAGAAGGCATTTTCCAGCTTCCTTCCAAGAGAGAAAATAATTAACCTATTAACCTCACCAGAAAATAAATGAATTTGAAAATGTAAAGATATTTACAGACCAATAACACCCACCATATAAGACATTTCTCTGGTTTTGTATTTTCTCTGTAGTGTGTGTGTGTCTGTTTGTGTGTGTGTTTGTGTGTTTTGTGTGTGTGTCTGTGTGTCTGTGTGTGTGTCTGTCTGTGTGTGTGTGTGTGTGTGTGTGTCTGTCTGTCTGTCTGTCTGTGTGTGTGTGTGTGTGTGTGTGTGTGTGTGTGTGTTTGTATGTTTTATATGTTTATAAATATGTGTGGAAATTAAATGTGGTGGAAAACTTATGCAGCCACTGAAGTATTATTATTTACTATCTATTACAGTACAGTCTGTCTGTTTGTTTGGGGTTTTGTTTTCCTAACAGACTACTAAGACAAACACTGAGTTTTGATTTGTTTTTCAGAGTCCTGGTGGTGGCCGACCATCCACAGCTAAATACACTTGGGATTTAAATGGTCGCAAAGTGAGACAGGACGAGACTAAGGTATACTACAGAATTTTTTTTATATTTGCCTAATGAATTTCATATTACAGGATAGTTTAAATACAGATATATTTCACCTACCTGTGAGCACACACAGACATACAGAGAATCAAAATTCACTGATATCGTATCACTGTTTATATTAGATATTTATATAATACAAAACAATAATGTTTGTCTTGTACTGTAATGTTCAGTATTTTTGTGTTGGTCTTTGTATTTATGCTTATACCAAGTTCTCATTAAGGTAAAAATAGAGTAGAGTATTGTTTACATACTATTGTGTCTGTTAACAAAACACTTTGTGAAATGCAAATTATCATTATTATTATTATTATTATTTTATTACCATAATCATCATCATTATTGTTGTTGTTATTGTTGTTGTTGTTATTATTGTTATTATTATTATTATCATTATTATCATCATTATTATATTGTTGTTATTGTTATTATTGTTATTATTATAATTGTTATTACTACTACTATTATTGTTGTTGTTATTGTATCTCATTTTCTTTTCCAGGTTTATGATGACCACTACATTGCTAGGAATAGAATAAGGTTAGAAAACATTTTTTTATGTTTGTTGTTGTTTTTTTCATATTGGAAATACCTGGCTTTATTATTCCTTTGTCCAGGAGACTGATGTTTGCCAAAAAAAAAGTAATAATTTAATAAATAAATTTTTCAGTAATTAATTTAATTTGTAAATAATTATTTTAATAATGTATTTAATGCATGAGTTGTTTCCAGTAGCAAACGACAGAGTTTTGAAATTTTGAAATATTATAAACAAGATTTGCTGTTTAGAGTTTTTGTCTGAAATCTGAAAGGTCGCTATCTTCCACAGTACAGCACTGTTATGCTATAATTCTGTTAATTGAAAACGATTTTTATTATTTTGCCCTGTATACAATATCTTTTAAATGAACCTACAAATTTGTCTTATTAATATTATCAACTTTGTTGTCCAAATGAACAATTAATTTCAGCACATAGCCTGCATTTTATTTACTACTTTTCAAAAGGCTCAAGAGCATAATTATTGTTTATGGTTATTATAGTTTTAACTACCTATTTATATATTTTCATATTCACTATTTTTAATTTTAGTTCTGCAGTCAGTGTTTTATATAAGTGTAATTATTTATCAGTTTTCTTTTTAAGTAGATAATATAATTTTAAGAATACAATGTATTGTCATATTTTATTGTCATGTGTCATTTTAATCATCAAATAAACATCTGTTAATAAAACTGCAGTAGAAATATTAACTTAATTATACAGAGGTGTGAAATACATTTTTTAATCCTGTTATATATGCATCGAATAATCTTTCCTTTTTACCTTATAAAATTAAATTCTTACTTTAAAAAGGATAATGTTTTGTAACCTAGTACAACAATTATTGAATGTATCCCTGTGAACACTACTAGTCACCAGAGAGTGCTTGGCTAAAATTCAGTAATGGTGGATGTAAAAAGTAGAAACAATATTTGTACAGAAGACCATATAAAAGTCTGATAATCATCCTCATTCGACTTTAAAAAAAATGGTCCTGAAACAATTTTTCTTTTTTCAAAAATTCAATTTTGCATTATATTTATTCAGTTGAAGCAATGTTCACATTTCAGTGACATGTTAGCTGACAATACTAAAGTTGATCTGCCAAAATGTTTGGAAAGATGTTCACATCAACCAAATATTTTGTCCAAGACGTACCGTTAGAAAAACAAAAAGATTGACAGTTTCTCATTTATTACATAATTATTCTCAAAAAGAAGAAAATCAGTATGACACAAATATTTTCTCCAAGATGTACAGTTAGAAAAACAAAAAAAAGATTGACAGTTTCTCATTTATTACATAATTATTCACAAAAAGAAGAAAATTAGTATGACACAAATATTTTCTCCAAGATGTACAGTTAGAAAAACAAAAAAAGATTGACAGTTTCTCATTTATTACATAATTATTCACAAAAGGAATGTATGTCAGAATGACACAAACATTTTTCAGATCTCATGATCCTGGTCGTCGATCTCCCACACCATCCGAGGGAACATCAACCACTCACATTTCCCAGATTACTCACTCTACTCACACCTCCCGCTCATCCGATGACCGATACATTGACCATTCTCGTCCAAAAACAACAAAGCAACGACATCACACACAAGTCAGTAGTCGCACCGTTATCAACGTCCCGCCAACGGCTGTGCAAGACGAGGTGTCCGTTGTCGGGGGAACACAGACTCTGGATGAGATAGGAACACAGACAGACAGGAGAATTTATCAGCAGTATAAACCCGTAAGTGTTTGATAAATACAGTAATAGACATACAAGTACATAGGTGCAGGTTAACAGCAGTAAGATTAGTTCACTGTGTGGTTTTGAATGTTTTAGTTTATAATTTAATAAATTAAAACACACACACACACACACACACACACACATAAACACACACACACACGCACATAAACACACACACACACACACATAAACACACACACACACAGATACTAATACACATCCTGACACATACATACACATCTACATTTGCAAATACACTGTGTCGCATATTATTTATTTTATTTCATATTTTTCATTAAAACATCTGATATAATAAAAAAATAAGTTATATCACCGTGATGAAAATGAGCCAGTATTTTATGAAACTAAAAAAAAAATTAAAATGTTATATCATTTTATTTTTTTTTTTTAAACCAAAAATCCACATTAATAAATCAGATACTCTGACCAGACTAGTAAATGTTTCACACCCAGTAACCACAGACCAGTGTATTAGATCTTCACTGACACAAAATGTGTTTGTATTCTGCAGGAAGAGGATGAAGTGAGGAATGGCCCCTGGGGTGAGTACCAGATCTACGTGCGGACAGGGAACCGGATAGGGGCCAGCGGGAAAGCCGATGTTAAACTGACGTTGTATGGAGACAAAGGCTGCAGCAAGGAGTTTGTTCTCAAAGAGTCAAAGAGAAACAAAATCAAGTTTCAGAAAGGAAAAGTGAGTTTGAGCTGAAAATCTTTAAAAAGTAATTGTGAAAAGAACTTAATTGTATTTGAATTTATCCATTTTGTGAATATTTAAGCAAATTTTTTGACTTGAAACATTTAAACCATATAAAATATAAAAAGCCATATTGAAGAATCTTTTTCTGTTTGTTTTGTAGGAGGATCTGTTCATTGTTGCCTGTCATCACGTTGGAAAACTGAGGAAGCTCAAAATTGGACATGACTACCCAGAACTTTGTAAGTACAAACACTGGCTTTCTGAACATCAGCTGGACTTGCTGGTGATGTGTTAAGGCCACCAGCATTTCACTGTTAAGCAGTTGGATGAGAATTTATAATCTGACTCCCACTGTGAGCTAAAAGCTATTACAGGTTGAGGAGCCTTTATCCGAAATTTCTGGGACTGGAAGTATTTTGGACTTTGCAGTTTTTCGGATTTTGGAATATAAGGATATAATAAGAAAACAAGATAAAAGTTTAAAGAGAAATTTCATTTACAGTTTAAACAGATATTTTTTTTTTTTAACATTTTTGATAATTTTGTTCATAAAATAGAGATGTACATTTTAAACAATCCAAAAAAACCCTGTAAGATATAACCATTTTGGCTGCTCATAAAATGTTTCAGATTTCAGAATTTTCTTATTTCAAAACTTCAGATAAGGGATCATCAACCTGTAGACAATTACAACCTTTCTCCTCTGTAACTGACAGATTACTAAAACATGTTGGAAGTCAAGTAAATCTGCTTTCTCATTCCAGTCAAAATTCATCATTAGTAACAAATGTTACTTCCCTGTAAACTCCCTTGTTTTGCTTTTTCTGTTCTCATGTAACAGAATTAAAAAATAACAAAAAACAGTGAAAGGTCACAGTAAACATTCAGATTATTGTCAGCTAACCTATTGCAGCCCAGTCTCTGAAGCTGGGGTATCAGGGATTGTGTACTAGGTGCATATATTCTGTGTGTGCTAGACAAGTCCTGAAGATGGCAAATTGATGATAGATATTAAGTTCACACAATAATATAACACAGTAATAACAAGGATAATGATTGGAAATTAATTTTCTATGTCATGAGTTATTATGAGTACAGGTCTAGTTGTATCATGATGTGGAATGGGGTAGATGGTGGGAAAGTGACAAAAATAAGGACCAAAAAATATAGTGATATTAGACCAGCAAACCCTGTGACTATAACCAACCAAATGTGATTGTGTGGTATATGTTTCCATGACAACAGCAAGATGCATTTTAATGGTGTTTGTATTGTAAATTAGTAAGTTACCATTACTGAATAATCATCTGATGAAAGATAATGTATTTTACAAGTGTAGTTAAACAAACTTAACTTTATTCCTTCCCTTGATTAATAATACTATTCTGTATGCCAGGAGCCAGACTGAATTTGTATAGAAGGAAAATTAATTACATTATTTTAAAAATAAATTTCCAAATTTATCATTACAGTATCCTAAATGGAACAAAACACAACTAACAAATCAAGTATAACATTTATTTATCATTTGTCTTAATAATATTTTTAAATAGTTAAATTTGTAATGGGTTAGTTATTTATAAAATAACTGTTTTTTGTCTCTGCAGAATATGTTTTTAACTTAGTAATGTTTATTTTCAGGTTATGCTTGGTTCTTGGAGGGTGTGTCTGTGTATGACATGGAGAGTAAACGAATCTACGAGTTCCCTTGTGACCAGTGGTTGTCAGGACAGGATGGGGACAGAAGGACATACAGGACACTCCAGTGTGACAGAGACAGAGCCTTCATTGATGGTAAAAACACTTTTCATAAATATACAGTAAATAATTATACTTACATAATCATACAAAAAACCATTATTTGCTTTTGAAGTACTTTAAGTTGGTTAATACATATGAAAAGTCAAAAATGACATTTCACATGACCATTTTTATTCTTATTTTACTTCAAAGGAAGAATTCAATACAAAATTTTGAGAAATGTTTCTTATCTGAATCTTCTAACCACCATGTCTTCGTCCCTTGTTTTGTTTTTGTAGCTTTGAAATCAGAAGAGAATTTACTTGACCTTCAGAACGAAACCTCAGATGAGTCAGAACATTCACCAGCTCAGAACAACATTAACAGACCACCCGAGAAAAACAACACCAGCATGCAAGTAAATCTCAGCCAATCAGAATCTCGCTCACAACCAAAGCATCAGCAACAACGACAACAACAACAACAGCAGGAGCAGCAGCACCAGCAGCAGCACCAGCAGCAGGAGGATGAATCTGAGTCGTCTTCAGGTTCTAGTTACACGGGCAGCAACAGTGACAGTGACAGTTATAGTGACAGTGACAGATCGGACAAGGCAGTGGTGGAGGAAAATGACAAAGATGCCAAAGATGGCCAGACAGAAAAAGATGGTTTCTATGACAACAGCAAGCCAAAAGGTCCAACGTTTACATTCCGCTCAGTGAATCCCAACAAGAATGCAGAGAGGAAGAGAGCAGAAGGTCAAAGTTCAGTGTCTGAAGATGTAATCAAACATGTACAAGAAGACTTCATGGCTGGATATAAGGTCAGTCAGCAGTTATTAAAAAGAATATGTATGTATATAATGTAATCTATCTATTTATATCTGTCTCTGTATCTATATAATCTATCTATCTATATCTATATATAAATTATAGATATGTTTAAAGAATGTTTATTATCTGTATACACACTGTACTAATTTTATTTCATTGAATATTCAAGAAGAGATTTCTTATATTATTGGGGGTATGGTATGCAACAATATGGAAAATAGCTATCTCTGAAAAATATATTATTGATATTGATAAATAATTATAGAAAATGACAGTATTTGAATGGAGTACATGTTTGGATATATTCATTATCTCCACAATTGGCATGGAAAATTCTTTGAGCTGTTTTACATCATATTCTGGAAATTTATATAATAATTATTATGGACACAACACATTTCCTTATTCCTACCAGTTTGGTTTTACATTGAAACAAATAAGACATCAACCTCCCATTGTAAAAAAAAAAAAGAAGAGAGATCTGCCTATGTTTTGTGTCTTTATTGACAACAAACAAACAAAAAAAAATCCACTGATTGTATTTGGCTTGGTTTGCATTTTATAAATTACACAAGCTTGGAATTACTGGTAAATTTTACCTTTGTCATACAACTCAATGCATTTGTGTCAGATTTGCTCCATGTTATTTGAAGAGTTGGCCAAGGTTGTGTATTATCTGCAAGGCTGTTTTGTGCTAACAATACAAGAGATTAAATCTGGGCACTTAATCAGCCAGGAGGCCAATGCCCATGTGTTTCCTTTGGCAGATGGTACAACCTGGACTTCGTTCATTAGTTACACTGGTTTCAGTTCTGTTTGATGAGGTGAGGAGTCCAGCAAGAGTAAAAGAAATTATAGTGGACAAAAATATTCTGTTATATTTTCTCTGAAAAAGGTGATTTTAACTGGAAAAATCTGTCTTGAAAGAGATGATATGTTATTATTAAGGATTAGCTGTTTATTCGTCAAAACAATGGCTTCAGAATGAAGTTGTTAATGTTTCTTTCAGGAATGCCATCTTGAAAAAAATGTATTTATTTTTACTGGAGATTAGCATTTTAGTTTCTCTGTGAGAGATTTCTTTTTGAAAGATAAATCATTTGGGGAAAAGTTCTATTTTATAAAGACCAAAAATATTTGCTAGGTTTGTCTTTTAAAAAAAAAAGACCTAATATTTTTTCAGGGATTATATGTGTTTTATTCTAGATAGATGACATTTGTTAATTATTTCTCACACAGGCTGGTATTGAAGCTGCCAATAAGGAAAAACATCAACATGAGAAACACGAGCGAGAACAGGAACGCACCATTCTCAACGGCCAGACAATCCACGATGCAGCAAAGAATGGAAATCTAGAGAGAATCAAACAGTTACTTGAACACTACCCAGAACTGATGGAGTAAGAATTTTCATTGTCTTGTTCACCAGCTAGACTATGCAGTTCTTTTTTTTTTATCTGTATTGAAATTTTTCTATATTTTTAAATTCTTTTCTTTTACCATAAATCTTAATAAAATAAGAAATATTGATGGGCTTATCTCAGATCTGTGTATTTAATATTATTGTTGATTCAGTCCCCTCAGAATTATTGTCAAATGCTATTATGATGCTTTTTCCTTGAAATGTTTCTAAAGCTGTAATGATATAATTTTAAAAAATACTGTATTGTTATTTTTTTTCAAAATCTCTTTAATATCATGTTAATGATATGCCTTGAGAATATTTCTCTGATCCTTATTGCCATGGAGCAGTTCCTTCAGAATCTTCCTGAAATGTTACTGAATGAATATTTAATTCTCTGAAATTGAGTTGATACAAATCTACCACATCATTATTATCTACAAAGTTTTTATTGATATAATTCCTTCAGGATATGTTTTTAACTAGTGTAGATTGCATTTCATTGATTAAATTGTTGTGATGTTTTTGTTTTCATTGATTCCACATCATTTTGTAATCTTTATTTTTATGTGTTTTTCTATAATTTCTTATAGTTTTGTTATCATTATTGACAGAATATTTCTGTAAAAATAAATGGACAGCATTTCTAGAGTACAGTCTTTCATCTGTTCTTTATAAAAGAGGTTTTCTCAATTTTGACAGAAATATCAACAATAATCTTATAAAATTCCTTTGAAATGTTATTTCTATAAATAACGTTGTTTGTTGAATTTCTTTAAAATATTTTTCAAAAACTGTATTTTTTTTTTAACACGTTACTGTTGATTCCTTCAAACTGTTTCTCTGTGAATTGTTTCCATAAACCCAGCTGTTTCTGGGGTTTCTTGAAAATCTTTCTGTGACACTAAAGTGGTTGTGTTTCAGTGCCAAAGATGAGAATGGCTGGACGGCACTGCACCTAGCGACCTCTACTGGACAGATCAACACCGTGAAGTGGCTGACAACCAGTGGAGTTAATCTTGATGTGGAGACTCCAACCGGTTACACTCCGATGCACATCGCTGCCATGAATGGACATGTCAGTGTTATGATGGTTAGTCACCTCTTTGTTTTTCTCCAAGAATATTTAAAAAAATATATTTTGATCATGTTTTTTTTTTTTTTTGAAATGTTATTTACATATTATAAATTTCTTTCAAAAAAATACAATGTAAAAAATAGTGTTCTATGATAATATTTCTTTTCTTGTCATTTCCTTTATTTTATAGCAAAGAACCTTTATACAATAGACTAACTAATTTTATGTATGTATGTATATATATATATATATATAAACATTTTGTGATTTCTTACCACATTGTCAATACTAATTTGAGCCATGTTTGTCTTTGTGTAGGTTCTGGCTGCTATGGGAGCATCAATAACTTGTGAAACTGTTGATAAACAGACTGCACTCCACCTTGCTGCTAGAGGGTCAGTCATCTTGCAGTTTTTTAAATGTTTATATATTTCCTGAAATTCCAGTACTTAGAGAATTGTTACTTTGCTATATATCAAACTGTACCTAGATTTTATATTTTAACTTTTGAGTGTTTTAGAAATGTTTCTGTATTATAATGTTTCACTATAACATAATTATTTATTGAAATTACACTCTAATCAGATCATTTAAAATAGTTTTAGATCCAAACGTGTTAAGTATGTAATTAACTGTAATGACAGTGCACACATAGAAATAATTATTTATGTGTAAATTCCGTTTTTAGTGGATGCCTACCATATGTAAAGTGGTTTTTATCTCTAAGTCCGTTAAGAACACAATTAACTGTAACAAGAGTGTACATGAAGAAATGTTTATTTATGTTTAAACTGTGTTTTCAGTGGATACCTGTCCTGTGTGAAGTGGCTGATAGCGAATCACGCGCGTGTGGACTCTGAGGACAACTTTGGTCGCACACCTCTCTACCTGGCTGAGGAATATGAACAGAACACAGTGGCAGACTTCCTGCGAGCCTGCGAGCGAGAGCTGGCCAACCCCAACAGCAGTTTTGCCTTGTTGTATGGACAGTCCAGACCTTCGTATGTACACGTGTTTATATGTCTGTGTGTTTGTGTGTGTTGTGTGTGTGTGTGTGTGTGTAAAATGTGTGTATACAATTGCAATTGCACTGCGATTATGTATATTAGTGGTTTACATAAGTGCATGTGTATTTTAAATACGTACATACAGTGTATGTTGAATGTGTTTGAAATGAAGTGTATATTTTTGTGTGTATCAGTAATATTTTAAATAAATCTCTACCTTTATTTGCATCTCATACAATTTTAAAACCTCTTCTACATGTGTGTTTTTTTAATTTTCAAAGAAATAAACTCTGCCAGTTATAATAAAAAAACGTTTTATAAGAATTTGCTAAAATTTATTTCACAGAACAAGACAACTAGAAGCCATAGAAGAGGAACAGGCTAATTTAATAAAGGACCAGGGCTGGATGGAAGACAAGGTAAATAAATAATTGTCTGTATTTTCAGTAAATGGATTTCATGAAATATTTTTGATTGCAAAGCAGTACCTACCTGCACAAAAGAACATATCCAGACACTGATTAATTCTAAGTGTTTATTTGTATTGCAGGAAGAAACAAAGAAAGTACAGAGAGCAAATTCACCAGATTTGCAGGTTTGTGTTTTTAATATACCTAAAGTAGAAAAACCTTAATATTGTAATGAATAAATATGCCTAAATTAAAAAAAAAAAAAAAAAAGATAAAAAACATTTAAGCAAATCATTTATATAGAGTTTATTCAAATATATATATGTATATATATTTTTTTTAATTAAGAAATATATGTGTGTGTTAATGTTTTTGTCTGTGTGTGTGTGTGTGTGTGTATGAGAGAGAGAGAGAGAGAGAGAGAGAGAGAGAGAGAGAGAGAGATCATGGAGCACTGGCTGAATGGGAAATATAACAAATGGAAGTTCTAAGAAGCATTAATAACATCATGACCGTTCATTCTATTTTTAATATGTAATGGACTCCTTGATAATTAATTAAAAGTTCTGTTAAATACTTCACTGTTTTAGGAAAAGAAGAAAATTTACGAAGAACAGCACATCAAGATGGCTGAACGAGGGGTTTCATTTCTGGACAGCATCAGACAGGACATTGACGAAGATTAAACTGTCCCTAGTGCCTTTACACATAAATTCATTTTTATTTTGAAATTTCCATTACTGTTGGCTTAATCTGTTGTTTCAAACCTTCCCAGAGTCCTGTGCATTTTATAAAATATTCACTGTTATTGTTCCTGGTTCTGTTGTTTAATGTTATCGTGAATTTTTTCATGTATAACAATTCAGTTATAGTTCCTGGTTCTGTTACTGAATCTTATCATGAATCTTAATGTAAAAGATATTCACTGTTATGCAGATAAAATCGTATTATCTGTTTTTCATTGTTCCTGGTTCTATTTTTTAATCCTGTTTTGTAGTATAAGATATTTACTGTTAGGCAAAAAACGATTTCTTTTCAATGTTTCTGGCTGTTATATTAATCATTTCCTAAGTATAAAAAAAATATTTTATTCCGATAAAGGATCTTGCCTTTATCCTTTTTATTGTTCATCATTCCATTACTTTCATTTTGTCAAGAGTCCAGAAGTTTGTCAAGCTTACTATTGTAATCATGAAGGTAATAATTTTACAGATACAAATATTTTATTGTCCACTTTTTATTGTTCCATCTCTATTATTGTAATCCTATTTAAAGTCAGTTAGTTTGAAATTATTACTTTCATTATTGTGTAGACCATAGATTTACAGATACAATTTTTATTTTGTAATTTTAAACTATTCCTCAATTTTTTCACTTTAGACTTATCCACAATTTTAAAATTGTATATGTTTAATATTATGTACATTTAAAGGTACCTACAAATTTTAACATTTTTCTTTAGATATAAAACTATCTAATTTAATAAATAAAAAAAAAAAATGTCCTCTATATTTTCAGTTTAATCTTCTTTAATTACATAGTTATTCAATTTGTTTACTGTTTTCTTTTTTTTAACTTTTTTCTGAATTAATCGCTTGACTTAATTCTATCATAGCAATGAATATTTTTTTTAAAATCTACTTTTCATATTTGTTTCATCTTTTTTGTTCAGAATCTTTGAATGTTTAAAATATTTATTGTGACAATTATACATAAATTATGTATAAGTCATACATAAATTTTAATATTACATAAAATATACAAGGTTTCACATTTTGTGAAACTGTTTATTAAACTGAGTGATTTGTCACATTTTTAAATGTTATGTAGGGATGACTGAACAGTTTCAATAATATTCTTTTTTTATCACTAATTCTGATTTTTATTTTTAAATTCTTTGAATCTTAATTAAATAGGTCACACATTTTTTAATAAAATTTTAAGGTTCTTTAATGCTGTAATATTGATTTTAATTATCTTTGTTATGTTTTAATTATTATTATTATTGTTATTACTACTACTACTACTACTACTACTACTATTACTATTACTACTATTTCAATTACTATTAGTCCTTATAAATTCTGTCCACATAGTTATGATAGGATTAAAAAGATAGAATTAAAAAAAAAGAAAAATGAACATTGAGATTTCTAAAATGATTTCAGTTAGAAATATACATATATATATATATATCACTGTTTATATGTGTGAATCCAGATTTGTTTTCTAAGGTGGTGGTTGTGTCCCTGTTTTAGAAATATATCAGTTACTAGATGCATCAGATTTAAACAGTTTGATACTTTGGCTTTATTCATATACAGCCTCTTTAGTATTTGTTGAAATGCTTGCATAGTTATGTATCTAGTTTGTTACTGAAATTATATTATTACATAAGATTAGTTTATGTAATTTGATTTTAAAAATTTCATTAGTAAGCATTTTATTGCTCTTTCATAGAATTACATATATTTTTATCTCATTATTATTATTATTATTATTATTATGTGTGAGTATAGAGATATATGTTCACATATAAAACATCTATTCATATTTGTATATATAATTTTGTTTAAATGTTACTTATTTGTATAAAATCAACGTGTATTTCTCTATAAGTAGTGTTTTTTATGAAAATCATATTTGCAATCATATACTGAGTAAAATTACATAGACTGTAAATTATTTTTTTTTTTTTTTTTATATGTGAAACTATTTATTGTTGTTACTAGTGCCTACAATTCTTAATAAAATTAAAACATATATTGCTCTATTTTTGTAAATTATTCACTAACTATACACTATTCAGTTTAAAACTTGAGATATATATATATATATATATATGATATAAAACAAGTGGGTGTCTATTACAGTGTAAAAGTCTGGGTTTCTCAGATATATTAAACAGGATTATAAGAATAAAGTTGTTTTTTTTTGTTTTTTTTCATTAGAAATTTAATTTAAAAATTCACCAATATTTTTACCATATTTAGATTATAATTTATTAAAAAGAAAAAAAAAAAAAAATAAAACGAAATCTGCAGTGGAATCTGTATTACTGTTTATTTTTCAATATTATGCTAAGAATTCGATCAGATAAGATCCAGTATACCATACTATGGTATTATTTGTTATAAAATATCTGGTTACCATGGCAGTTGTAATGTTACAACAACAAAAATAATGATGATGATGTAGAAGGTAATGAAATTTATTTGTAAATTAAATTATAAACAATTATGTTGTAAATTATTATAATGATTATTTGTAAATATTTGAAAACATTACATTTGTTTCTATAGTAACTTTAGTGATTTTTTTTTATTTAAATTATTTCTGTGACATATGAGTTTGAAAACATTTCATCTGTTACTAAAGTAACAAAAAAATTCTATCTGTTACTATGGTAACTGAAGTTTAAAACATTCCATCTGTTAACTATGGTATCTGTGATTCAGATATAATTATTATACATAATCGTCTTCTTGTATTCTCAACTAATATCCATGTAACATTTCCTTATTTCTACATGAAACTGCAAAACACAAACACAAATATAGAAAATAATGCCTGTGATTTATAAATGAAATAAGTAATATTTTTAAACATGACCGTCCTTTTTTGAAAAAAAAATTATTGATATATTTTAATTTGTTTTAGAGTTTATGTTACTTTATGTTGTCTTATATGTAACAGCTGTGATATATTGAAATATATTTTACACCTACATTACTTATTTATTGATATTTTTATTTATTTATTATTGATTAAAAAACACATCAGATATGTCACATTACTTTTATCCAGTTTTTATACTGGTTTGTTAATCATCCACCTACTAATGAAAATACTGCTGCCATTGTTATATAAGTATGTATTTATGTTAAAACACACATAATTATATACAGAACGAGAGAAGGTACAGAGAAAGAATATGAAAGAGAGAGAGAGAGAGAGAGAGAGAGAGAGAGAGAGAGAGAGAGAGAGGAAGGAAATGAATGGAGAAAAAGAGAAGCAAGAAAAAAAAATAAAAAAAAAAGATGTGTACATACATAGATACACATCAAAACTGATTTTATATAACTATTTTCAATGGTTTTATTTTTATTTATTTTGTATCTATTTCTCATAAAACAGCATCACCACCCAATGTACTCTTATATTTTACAGCCACTGACTGATGAATTATGACCCTTTTCTGAACTAATTTTAATATATTCAGAAGAAAACAGTATAAATTACTGGCTACAACTGTTATTACAGAAAATAATTTTGGTGGCATTAAAAGACTGAGTGGATCTTTTTTGCACTGTTTGCAGTATTCTCAGTCTGTCAGGATTTTTTTGTATGTTCTAAATGTGTCGCTATTTTGGTCAGCCAATTGCATATAAAATAAATTAACAAATCTTAAATTTATTTGATCATTGACATAAAATATTTGGTGTTTAATCATTTGTAATCTACAATTTAGATGTATTATTTCTTTTTAATGTTATCATATTTATATTGTATAATTTGTGTTTTAAATTTAGCCTGAATTATTATGTTTTTGTTTTTTTTACACATGCCATTAAATTCATTTGCACATATCAATAGTAATTTTGTTCTTAAAATAAATGTTACACTGGAATATTTATTTAAAATAACTTCTATTTTATTTTTTGTTTTCACTACAATTAAAATGTAAAGAAGATGGGGTTTTTCAATTAAAATATTTATCTATGTAATATTTTTTATTTTTTTATTTGTTTTTACATTGGTTAAAAATACTTCTTTTGTTTTTAAAATTAAATAATTTATTCATACAGCACCAACATACAGAATATATTAATTTAGTTATAACAAACAAATCTTGTATTTAAGAATCCTGCCTGTTTTTCTTAAAAGTTATTTTTTTGACTCAAAATAAAAATTATACTTCAATACATACAAATTGTAAGCATTTAGAATTTGTTTTGTAATCATGTCCCATGTCAAATTGCTGAAGAAGTGTCCTTAATGTTTTTCCAGTTTAGTAGAGAAATGTTTAAAAGAAAAGTTTAAGAGAAATGTTTAATTTTTACCATTTTGATCTGTCATGTCTATTCTGTGCTTCATGTGCCTACTGATAAATGTTGCCAAAGTTGTTTTTGTTCATTTTTCTCTGCATATTCTGTACCATGTTTTTTGTGATCTCTAGTTTCATAAAGAACAAACTGAACTCTTGTGTTGTCTGTTTTTCTTTCATTTGTGTTGTGACCCTGTTACCAGAAAGGAACACAGAGAAACTTGTCTTTAACAGGCTTTGAGGTGAGCAGCCACCTAAACAACATGGACACTTTTCTGCATCCCGAATGTTTTTCTATAGATACATCTCTTAAATCAGCAGACAGCATGTTTAAATTATTATTCTGCTGTTAATCGATCTGGTGTCTTTTCTCCAAAATAATTTTTTTTGATGATTAAGCAGTTTTTAAAGATGTCATTGCCCATTTCAGTAAGGGAGTGCTGTTTTTGTCTAATCAACTGGAGTCTGTGAACTGTGTTAGGAGAAAGCTGTGATGCTTGCTATGGCAATGCCAATCCACAATGAATTATGTTTGTTGTGGGTACTGGTGTCATGGATGTGAATAAAGATTGTAAATGTGTTTCAACAAATTGTCTAATTTGTATCTCTCCGATGAGAGGACACCTGCAGAGTAGGGACACTTTTGCTCAGACTCATATGAAGGTACAACTGTACTTTGTTTTTTTTGTAATCAACACATTAAAGTCACATGTCTGTGTGTGTGTGTGTGTGTGTGTGTGTGTGTGTGTGTGTGTGTGTGTGTGTCTGTGTGAATGCATGTGTGATGAAAAGTT
Organism: Chrysomallon squamiferum; assembly: GCA_012295275.1. NCBI lineage: Eukaryota > Metazoa > Mollusca > Gastropoda > Neomphalida > Peltospiridae > Chrysomallon > Chrysomallon squamiferum. Next base: position 25,029,618 of record CM022679.1, read on the forward strand.
TTAATGAAATATATTTTAAGATATTTTTCTCCTTCAATCAACTACTTTTTACTTTAACCATTTTCTTTATTTACAATTAGTCCATCACTTAACAGTAACACAAGGGAATGCTTATAATGGACTATATAGGCCTATATTAATGATTTATCTAAGTTGTTTTTTTTTCTTTTCTAATTTTTCTTATATTTGTCTTTATTATTTTATTTTTTAATTTATTTATGTACTTTATTTATTTATTTATTTAATTATAAATTTATTTATTATTATTATTTTTTTAATTATTATTCATTATATCTTATCACTTTTGATTCTCTTTATTCTATTTCACATGTGATCCAGAACCCAACACTGACATGTGCCTTTCTACTTTGGTAATAGTCTGTTAGTAAAAAATAGCTCAAAGTGTGGCAATGGTATAGTTTCCCTTTTGTCTCACAATCAAGAAATCTTTCTATCTGCCTCTTGCCACTGACAGGAAAGTTCATACATAACCTTTAATGAACCAGATAGGACATGTAGGTTTGAATGGGAAATAACGTGCTGTAACAACTCGATACATTTTTAAGAAGAATTCCTATGCCACTGGAAATTTTCCATAAAACTTTAAAACACAAATCATTCTTAAACATCTTTTATTGTCTGTATAATGAATACAAACACATAAAAAAAACCCTGAAAATTAAAAAATTGTTATAGAAAATGTTATAGATAAATTGTTTATTAAGGCAAAATTTTTTATAATTACATGCAACAGAGTAAACTTGTGTAAAATAACACATGAATGATGTAACATAATTTAAATTTATTTTTGTAACAGGTATTTCGATTTTTTTGCACATTCTTCAGACAATAGCAAACACTGAATAATAATCCAGATTTTCTGATATTATAATTATCTGTAATGTTTGCAATAAACAATTTAAAAAAGAAAAACAAAAGAATAATAATAACTTTGGAATTAATATTTTTGGTACAATGTAATTCTTAAATACAAGTGAGTAGAACTATATAGATCTTAGACACTATTTTAGAATTTCACAAAACTGTATCTTAAATAACAAAAGAACAATTCAAATTTTCTTTACTTAACTTAAAACTTTCAAGTGACCAGTTTTATTTCTTGTTTTATTAAATTTTTTATATGTACAATATTAAAATTGTAGAATTACACAAGACTATGTCTTAAATAAAACAAGAACAGGACACATTTTGTTTAATAAAATCAAACCTTTCATGTGACCAATTTTATTTACTGTTTTGAAATTTTGTATATATACAGTATTAAAAAATATAAAATGAATTGTAATTTTACAAATGTTTACAAAATGTTTCAAGCTTAGAAAACTGTTGAGTAAGGCAACATTGGCAATTGATATTTATAAAAATAGTAAAAATATTTCATAATAAATTTTAAGGCCACTTACTGATTTACATATTCAGAAGACAGATTAAAATCAATTAGGAATGAAAATGAATATACATATAATATATATAAATTTAATATATATATATATATATATATATATATAATTAAATTTAATGCAAATAGGGATTAAAATTATTCATTAATGTTACACTTAATGAAAATTGGGATTATAATTTGTATTCAATATTACATTCAGTATAATTTGGAATTATAACATTTAATATAAACAGGGATAAAATCACATTTAATTTAAATTGGAATTACAATCTGTATTTAATATTATATATAATGTAAATTGGGATTAAAATTAATGTAACATTTAATCTACATGCAATGAGACTCAGCTGTTATGTCATTAGTTGTGCTTGATCTCAGTATGTGTACAGTGATTCTTTGAATAAAAATACTGATGAAAATTAAAATAAAATGTAAACAGTAATTGTAATTGGGACTATGAACCATTTTTGATTAGTGCAAAGAAAACAATTTAATTATAGCAGTGTAGAAAAAAAAGAAGATACAAACACTTTTCTATATTCTTTAGTAAAAATCCTTTTTTACATAGATATATACTTTTCTGTGTACCAAATATCTTCAAACTTATTTTATTGTTATACTTTGTTATTAGCACATGTAAAATAGTACACATGTAATTCACATGAGGTACATTTTGTTCATTATCTTCATAGTTGTACTTATATTATACATTACTAAAGAATACAATATTGACTCTACTCAAGGAATATATTATTAGAACAGTGGTAAACATTTCACTGGAATATATTGGAATTCAAAAAAAATATATGAAAAAGAAAAAAGTAATTAATAAAAAAAATAATTAAAAAATAAGAACTGAGTTACATTCATATTGTATTGTTTTACAGATATATGTATATATATATATATATATTTAAAATGATTTATGAGTTATGAAAAACAGTTAAAATAACAACAGTTCCTTTTTACATGTATCAAACTGTTTTATACATTTAATAAAAAAAATGATTAATAAGTCTTCTGATTAAAATGCTTCCTAGTAAAGATTATTCCTTTAATTTTTACACACAAATTAAAAATGTTACAAAATTGATAACAGACTGCCATGGTTTTGGATATAGAACAATACAAAAATAGAATTTGCATTAAAATCATTTCTATTTGATGTCTGTGATCCCCAAATCACAACCTGTCCCTCTCACACAAACACACCCACAACAGAGACACAGAAACACAAACAGAAAGGCAAACATACAAAAATATAAAAGGCCATGGTAATTAATTCATCTGTCATGTAAATATATTAAATGCATACATAAAAAAGTATTTTATAAAATTAAACATGAACACTGGGATTGCACATAAAAAACAGATGTCCATGAAACTCTGTACAGGATTTCAAAAAGGGAATATACTTTTGTAATGACAGATATAGTAACATTCATAAAGAAACATTTACTTCACTGTAAGAATAAAAAAATAACAATATCAGTCAAAAAAAAAAAGAAAAAAAAAAAGAAAAAGAAAGACAAATTAAATACAAGGTTGCATATTCTTTAAATAATTCATTTAAAATTTATCACAACAAAGGTAACAGATATTGAAATTTGTATATATATATATGTACAAACAAACATAAAGTAGAGCTGCTGAGATATTGACTTGTTAGTTTACCAGCGATTGACTAAAACATCATTTTAAACACTTTTCAAAATAACTGAAAAATAAAATGAGATATTTCAGATCTTCATCTATTTTTCCTCTCAGTAAGTTACAAACCCCTGTTTTTTTATATAAAATAAGCAGTAGTGTTTTCTTGAACCAAAATATGCATCAGGCATGCATAATTATTGCTGTTGTTGTTGTTGTCCTATTTATTTTGTTAATAAACATTTTAAAAGATAAAGAAATTTGTGTTAAAAATATGATATAAAAATCAATAGGTTAATAAGTAAAAATATTTCTCAGTAAAAAATAATAAATTTTTAAACTTAATGCCAAAGACCAGGACAACAAGTACAAGTAATCTTGATACTTATTAATCTTCTGTTATAAAAATCTGAAAGAAAGCTTTTAATTACGTGTCTCTCTTTACAAGTACTGTTTGTAATTCTTTAACATCTGCTAGGTCTGTGTGACTCTGCTTGATTCAGCCATTGTCTTAATAAACTCTCTTCCACCTGAAAAAAATAATTAAAAAATGTAAACAAATAAACAGTTATACAGAAATACAGACATAGAGAAAGGACAGGTACAGCATATAGATAGATAGATAGATAGATAGATAGATAGATAGATAGATAGATGGATAGATAGATAGATAGATAGATAGATGGATAGATAGATAGATAGATAGATGGATGGATAGATAGATGGATAGATAAATAGATAGACAGACAGACAGACAGACAGACAAACAGACAGAGTGAGTGACAGATATACAGACAGACATATAGATGGATGGACAGGCTGATAAACAAGTAGAGACAGGCATACAAACACACACACACACACACACACACACACACACACACACACACACAAACAAACGTGAGTGTTTGTATATGAGTGTTTGCAACTAATGAAATAAAAACCAATAAAAACTCAACTAATCTATAAACATCAAAAATAAAAATGTTATAACAGCAAGACACATTACTTGTTCACAAAAAAAAAAAAAAGACACAATTTTTAATCAAAAAATCAGATTACACCATTAATTAATCAATAACAAATGAAGCTATATGTAACCAATACCAAGCAGTGTAATTCATAACTGGTAAAAACAGACTTTGTTGTGGGCAACAACAATCAGCAAGGTAAAGTGAGATCATGTTGCTGTCATAAAACACAGGTGATGCTGTACACACCTGTAACGAAGTAAAAGGTAAAAATTACCTGGTGATGCGTAGGTGCTGTGTGAAAGCTCATGGCGAGGCTGCGTGTTTGTTTTTGATTTACTTTTTCTGTTTGCTTCTTGAAGCAGACCCAGAAGAAAATTCTTGTCTTTACCCTCCTGAAAAAAAAAGACATATAATAATGAAATATAGATAGATAGATAGATAGATAGATAGATAGATAGATAGATAGATAGATAGATAGAAAGATAGATAGATAGAAAGATAGATAGATAGATAGCTAAATAAATAGAGAGAGATATAGATGCAGATATATAAATAGAAAACTGGATTTACTTGGCACCAGTGAGATATGATGGCTTAGACAAGGTGCAGGTTCATAAAGATTAAAATGACACGAAATTGAAATTACAAATGAAAAAACAAAAAGAATCATTTCTTCATAGTTAAAGATACCCTTTTTTTAAAAAAAAGAGTCTCCAGTTATTGTTTATTAAGCCTTCATTCCTTAGATTAGATTATATGTGTATTTATTTTTTTATGTGTTAACCTTTTAATGAACTACAGTCAATAGCACAAAGATAAAAGTAAAACAAAATTAAATTAAATAATTAAAATCACTTTTGTTTTTGTTTTACACAAGTTTTAAAGTTTATAAAAATATACAGTGGGGAGGAGCAAATTAGAAATATAAAAAAAATATTATTATTTTTTTTAACATCTTGCTTAAAATAATTTATAAAAACTTTAAAAAGGAAAATATCAGTATGTAAAAAAGTGAAACTTCCACTCACCAGAGAGAGCTGTTGACGAAGTAGCTGTACCATTTCCTTGTGTCCAATCATTGCAATCCTCATGTAGTATGTCGCCATGCTGTAGTAGTCAAAAGTAAATAACACGTTTTTCATTTCAACAGTTTTAATAAGTGAATTAAATACTGTAACAGACATTTTTATATTAATATTTTCCATATCGTAATAGAATGGTCTTTAATGTACTGTAAGTAAAATAAATACTGCAACATATTTTAATGCTGATAATTTCTGTTTGGTAATAATATGCTCTGTCTGTCATATAGTAAAATAATTAATTATTAACAACATTATAGAACAAATCTGAATGAATCTTGTTAAACTGTAGTAACAAGAAAAATAGCTACAGGCTAATATTACGTTAATAACAGTACAGATTTAAGTGTAGGAGTATGTTCCACTATATACATGGAAATTAAATATTAAAATACACAGCACACACATAAATATATATATGTTTATGTATTTAATTTCAAAATTATGTATCAACCTCATAATTATTCTAACATGCACACACACACACACACACAGAGAGACACACAGACACAAATGCAAAAAGAACCATTAGACAGAAATAAATATTCAGTCTAAAGCAGTATCAGATGTGTAAAACAGCTTGATTAACGTACCACAAGAAAACTAGCAGGCCAAAAATGGCGCCGGGTGAAGCTATGAACTGTATGATGTCTGTGAGCCAAGTGTACTCCACCTTCCACTCGTCTATGAGGATGGTCACCACTTCGTACGTCGTCGTTATGTTTCTGTAGGGACCACATGTAGTGCTAGGTTTCACACTACACACAAACAGAAAACCAGTTTTAAAAAATAATGAATCATTATATTGTTGAAAGTTATATTTATAATGCACACAGACATACACACACACACACACACAAAGAAAAAAAATGAACAACAAAAAAGTAAATAAAAATATTATCAGAAGTACCCTAAAAAGTGATACTATCCTCCAGAAAAAGTGAAAATAAAAATAAGTATTAATATTTAAAACTAACAAAAAATGTTATCAAAATTAAACTAAATAATACTACTTCTCTGAAAAAAAAACCCAGAAGCAATAAGAACAAAAAAAACCCACTCATTTCCCCAAATCTCAGAAGTCTGACAAAACATGAATTAAAAAAGCAATAAATAATAATAATAATATGTTAAATAACAATAATAATAATAATATATTAAATAACAATAATAATAATATTAAATAACAATAATAATAATAAAATATTAAATAATAATAATAATAATAATATATTAAATAATAATAATAATAATGATAGTAATAATAAAGTATTAAATAATAATAATAAATAATAATAATAATAATAATAATAATAATAATAATAATAAAATAATAATAATAATAAATAAATAAATAATAATAATAAAAATAATAATAATAATGAAAGTAATAATAACAGAACATTAGATAATAAAAGAGTCGACTTACAAAATGATTCCGCAGGTGACAGCTGCTGCAGTGAGCAGGAAGAAGACGAAGAGAAAACCCATGAAAATTGTGTGTGAGCGAGCCGCCCTCCACGGGTGCATGGAGGGTTTGCAGTTCTGTAAGACACTGATCTGAAACACACAGCATTTTCTTTTAATTAAAACACACAGCGATTTCTTTTAACTAAAACACACTGATCTGAAACACACAGCATTTTCTTTTAATTAAAAACTAATCTGAAACACACAGTGTTTTCTTTTAATTAAAACACACAGCGATTTCTTTTAACTAAAAACTGATCTGAAACTCACAGCGATTTCTTTTAATTAAAACACACTGATCTGAAACACAGAGCATTTTCTTTTAATTAAAACACACTGATCTGAAACACACAGCGATTTCTTTTAATTAAAACACACTGATCTGAAACACAGAGCATTTTCTTTTAATTAAAACACACTGATCTGAAACACAGAGCATTTTCTTTTAATTAAAACACACTGATCTGAAACACAGAGCATTTTCTTCTAATTAAAACACAGCGATTTCTTTTAATTAAAAACTGATCTGAAACACACAGCAATTTCTTTTAATTAAAAACTGATCTGAAACACAGAGCATTTTCTTTTAATTAAAAACTGATCTGAAACACAGAGCATTTTCTTTTAATTAAAAACTGATCTGAAACACACAGCGATTTCTTTTAATTAAAAACTGATCTGAAACTCACAGTTTTCTTTTAATTAAAACACACAGTGTTTTCTTTTAATTAAATGGATATGATTTAACTGTACAGTTTGGTATATTCTTAAATTTTTGAACTCTGAAAACTCAAATGTTAATTATCTCAGAGAAAATTATATTCAAATATTCATATATTCATTTAAACCAGTCACACACACACACACACACACACACACACACAAACATTAAATAGTTATATATATGTATATATAATTATGTATTTTTTTTAATTTTGTTATTTTAATGCATCTTGAGGTCAGTTAACTATACCTGACATTTTATATGTGTGAGATTATTGATTTCAAAACTGTCTGAAGGTTACCAGAAAAATAAACCACAGTTTGTACATTAATCAATAGTTACAAGTTTTAATATCATGTGTGATGGTTTTATCAATACAATGTACCAGCAATATGTTTTTTCTTTTTTTTTGTATATGTAGCGTATTTTTTGTTACAAGTGATGGGATGTGTCTCAGGAATTTAATTATTCTTTAGTTCATGCTCTAAATACCTGTGGTTTGAACAATATTTCTGATAGGCAAGGGAGGTGGGGGAGAAAGAGAGCGAGAGAAAGGTGGAATAGGGAAAAGAGATGAAAAGATGAAAAATGAAAAAGAAATATCTGACAGAGAAAGAAAGAGAATCAGAGAGAGAGAGAGAGAGAGAGAGAGAGAGAGAGAGAGAGAGAGAGAGAGAGAGAGAGAGAGAGAGAGAGAGAGAGAGAGAGAGAGAGAAAGAAAGAGAAACAGAAACAGAGACAGAGAATTTTAGATGCATAGGTAAATTTAATCATATAAAAATGAGTTTCTTTGGTTAATAAGATTCTGAAAATAGAAGTCTATTGGAGATTCTCATAATGCTGAATAATATTAACATAAATACTCACCCGTTTAACATAAAATATTATAATGAGCTTGACAATGACAATGAAGGAAAGTAATGGGCTGTAGAAAGTCCCCAACCTGAAACATAACAAAACTTCTTTTAAACACACTTGAACAAAATATATATTTAATAATTTACTTTTGTCAGCAGCAATCACAATTACACTCTAGAAGTGTGTGTGTGTGTGTGTGTGTGTGTAAATGTGTGTTTATATAGATATATAGATAGAAAAATCACACATATTTGTTTATTTTGTTTAGTTATTTTACTTTGTTTACTGTACTCACAGTACATGTGTGAGATTCTGTTTGATACAAGTAATATGGTAATATGGTAGTTACAGATTAGAGCTTTAAGTAGGTTAGCTGTGAGTTTGTTGTATTTACCAGCACTGCTTTATATAACACTGTTACAGGATAGCGCCTGAGAACACACACACACACACACACACACACAAACACACACACACACACACACACACAGACACATACAAACACATACATACAGACACAGACATACACACACATACACAGGTATGAGTTTTATATAGTTATCAGCACAGAGCCTATGTATACAGATACACACACACAGACGTGTATACAGTTATGAGTTTTATATAGTTACCAGCACAGAGCCTGGGAGTAGATCAAGTCCAGTGTGTTTCTTCCAATGGCAAACACTGGATACTTAACACTGGGACAGCAATACTGAGCCATCAGTCTGAAATAGAAAAATCACGTTTGTATCCCTCTCTCAGTCACTCACTCATTCTCATTCAAAAACACAGTTTAGGCACACATCCCCACACAAAGATGCATGTATCTGTACCTTCACATTCACAAACACATACAAACACTCACTCACAAACATATAGACATATATATATATATATATACACATACCCACACACACACACACACACACACACACACACACACACACACACGTATATACAAACACACACAGATATATATATATATATAATATTAATAATAAAATATTAAATAATAATAATAAAATTATAAAAAAATTATAAAAAAAATATTAAATAATCATAATAATAGATTAAATAATAATATGCTTATTTATTTATTTATTTTCAAAGACCACTAGCCAGTACATTTATATAAATGTTTACTTGCGAATAAATTCAAAGGCAAATGTCACTAGCAGTGTGAATATGAAGTCCATGATGACCAGTCTGTAAATCTCCTGGCCCACAAACGTCTCCCAGCACTGAAAACAGAAAATAATAACAACAACATAATAACAATAATAACAAATTAATAACAAAAATAATAATAACAAAATAAAAATAACAAACGTCTCCCAGCACTGAAAACAGAAAATCAGATAATAACAACATAATAACAATAATAACAAATTAATAACAAAAATAATAATAACAAAATAAAAATAACAACATAATAACAATAATAACAAATTAATAACAAAAATAATAATAACAAAATAAAAATAACAACATAATAACATAATAACAAAAATAATAATAACATAATAATAATAACAACATAATAATAATAATAACAAATTAATAACAAAAATAATAATAACAAAATAAAAATAACAACATAATAATAATAATAACAAATTAATAACAAAAATAATAATAACAAAATAAAATAACAAAATGAAAACAGAAAATAATAACAACAATAATAACACATACCAGTCATAATTACATTCACTCTTCACATACATTTCAAAATTTAACAGTTTGCAATATATAAAAAGATAATAATAATAATAACAACAACAAAATAATAATAACAAAATAAAAAAAATAATAACATCAACATAACAATAATAATAATAACCAAATAATAATAACAAAATTATAACAAAATAAAAATAATAACAACAACATAATAATAATAACAAAATAATAACAAAGAATAATAATAACATAATAAAAATAATAACAACATAATAATAATAAAAATAAAAATAATAATAATAATAATAATAATAATAATAATAATAATAATAATAATAATAAAAATAAAAAAAATAAAACATAAAAAATAAAAAAATAAAATTTTGTGCAAGTCATGCATATTTCTTGTCACACATACAAGCTAATTAACATGTAACATATGTTCAATATCAGGTTACTCTGTATAAAACATAGAAAATCCTAATTTACTGTTTTTAACAATAAAATATTCGTACTTCTTTTATTACTATTTATATATATATTTTTAATGGAGTGCTAAAAAATATAAAGAAATACTTTCAAACATTTACTGTATTATTTCATTATTAGTACGCCAGGCTTATTTTACTTTTTGGTTTATGGATCCAACAACACAAAAAGTCATGAAATGAAAAAAAAAAAAGTAAAAAGATTTTTGAGGACTGATATTTATACAGATCCTGCTGCTAAGCTTGTGATTTAAGTGGATTTAAAAAAAAAAAAAAGTAGAAGAATAAGGAGAAAAGAAGAGAATTCACACACACACACACATACGGGTGTATATATATACATAAACACAAGCACACATACATACATATTTTATGTATCATGTTGGAGAGATAGCTGAATGTTTGTCAGGTTTTCATTTTTAATTCTATTAAACTGCTCGACATTTCACTATTTTCTTTAGATTTGAATACTGAAACATCAGACAGGCAATGGTTCTTATTTTAGATCTCCTTGAGGAAATAAATGCCATTCATCATGCTTTAACACTGAAACATTTTGTATATATTAACATTTTGCCACTTCATTCAAACAGCTGCACGTTCTACACTATGAAATAAAATTTTGCAAAATGAGAATCAGATTTATATTTTGACCACAAGTTCTTTATTTTCAGAGTACAGACTGACTGATCAATGAAATATTTTCAACAACTCACTTCCTCTTTGGTGTTGGTGAACCAGAGGTTGACAAGCACTGCAAGTCCAACAGCTCTGAGCAGCATAGTCCTAGAAACAACAACAACAACAGCATCAGCATCAGCAACAACAACAACAACAACAACAGCATCAGTATCAGCAACAACAACAACAACATCAGCAATAACAATATCAACAACAACAACAACAACAACAGTAACAGTAATAGCAACAGTAATAATAACAATGATAACGACAACAAGAATAAATACTGAAAATATAACGCATTCACATAATGAGACATTTGAAAAGTTAAGTAGTGACTGAAATGTGAAGTATTACAACATAACAAAAACACAAAGAAGGTTTAATTCAAGTAGTGAGTAAAACATAAAGTATTACAGCATAACAAAAACATTATGAAGATTTACTTCAACTGGTTGTTACAATGCAAGGATCATCTCTTACCTAAGCATGTGAACATACAGCTCATTCTTTGGTTCTTCATATTTTTCGAACCATTCGAGGAGACTGAAGAAAAATGGAAGGAAAAGGTTTATTCCTGTGATGCAGAGTGGCATGGCCAGAAGACTCAGCACTGGGTTGTCAGTCTGTAAAGTATAATAGACACACATTACAGCCAAGTATTAACAACATTTATCATCTTTTAGTGGGCACAAAGTTATTGTGTTATCATACTTAGAGATTATCTTTAAAGACAACTTCAAAGGATGATGGATTAATATGAACACAGATCAAACATAGTATATATGGCTTTCTTGAAATCCCATTTCCTGTTCACCAACCATTCTTTTTTCGCAAATACTGCTGTATGTGAGAAAGTCAAAAAAGAAAAATGTTTCTTGCTAATTCGTTAATTTATAAATTGAGTTCATGCAGTGGTTGCAGTGGCTTCCTCTCTCAGAACAACGTAAGAAAATATGACTGATATCAGACACCTGTTGATATTAAAATATGTTAAATATTCATTAGTTGATATTGGTTAATAGTGAATGTGGCAATTTCACTTTGTTGTTAAACAAATATTTATTTATTTATTAAAAACACAGATTTTATTACCAATTACAGTTCAAACAAATAAGGCAAAAAATAAAAAAAAATAAAATAAAAAAATAATAATAAAGAAAAAGAGGAAAACAATATCAAAAAGGTTCTTAAAATGTAAATTTAAAAAATAAAAGTTGATTTTCAAATGTTAATTTAGCTAAAAAATATTTTTTAATTAAATCTATTATTAAGATATACTAGATATAGCCTGAGAAATAAGTAATTTTACTACACAGATATGCTTTTAATCAAACTACACTATTAAAAGCAAACAATAAAAAAAACTACAGCACAGTAAATAGTTTTAAAGCCAGTAAATATCAATATCTGTTTAAGCTTTGTCTAAATAACAGGCTGGAAAGACTGATGATTTAAAAGACAATATATGTGGAGATATAAAACACAGTACATTTGGTGATGTAAGAGACAGCATAGTGGAGAAATAAAATAAAAGACAGTTTATGTGGAAATGTAAAAGACAGTAAATGCAGAGATAAATAAAAGACAGTTTATGTGGATATGTAAAAGACAGTAAATGTAGAGATGTAAAAGACAGTTTATGTGGATATGTAAAAGACAGTAAATGGAGAGATGTAAAAGACAGTTTATGTGGATATGTAAAAGACAGTAAATGTAGAGATGTAAAAGACAGTTTATGAGGATATGTAAAAGACAGTAAATGTAGAGATGTAAAAGACAGTTTATGTGGATATGTAAAAGACAGTAAATGGAGAGATGTAAAAGACAGTTTATGTGGATATGTAAAAGACAGTAAATGTAGAGATGTAAAAGACAGTTTATGAGGATATGTAAAAGACAGTAAATGTAGAGATGTAAAAGACAGTTTATGTGGATATGTAAAAGACAGTAAATGGAGAGATGTAAAAGACAGTTTATGTGGATATGTAAAAGACAGTAAATGTAGAGATGTAAAAGACAGTTTATGAGGATATGTAAAAGACAGTAAATGTAGAGATGTAAAAGACAGTTTATGTGGATATGTAAAAGACAGTAAATGGAGAGATGTAAAAGACAGTTTATGTGGATATGTAAAAGACAGTAAATGTAGAGATGTAAAAGACAGTTTATGAGGATATGTAAAAGACAGTAAATGTAGAGATGAAAAAGACAGTTTATGTGGATATGTAAAAGACAGTAAATGGAGAGATGTAAAAGACAGTTTATGTGGATATGTAAAAGACAGTAAATGTAGAGATGTAAAAGACAGTTTATGTGGATATGTAAAAGACAGTAAATGTAGAGATGTAAAAGTAAAAGACAGTAAATAGAGATTAAAAAGACAGTTTATGTGGATATGTAAAAGACAGTAAATGTAGAGATGTAAAAGACAGTTTATGTGGATATGTAAAAGACAGTAAATATAGAGATGTAAAAGACAGTTTATGTGAATATGTAAACAACAGTATATGTGGAGATAAAAAAGACAATACATGCAGAGAAATAAAAGACATTTTATGTGGAAATGCAAAAGTCAGTATATGGGGGATATGTTGAAATAAAAAAGCCACCTACAAGTCATATAATATTTATTAGTGACCTGCAAGTGAAGTAATATTCATCAGTCACTACAAGTCAGACAATATTCATTAGTCACCTACAAGTCAAGTAATATTCATTAGTCACTTACAAGTCAAGTAATAGTCATTAGTCACTTACAAGTCAAGTAATAGTCATTAGTCACTTACAAGTCATATAATATTCATTAGTCACTTACAAGTCAAGTAATAGTCATTAGTCACTTACAAGTCAAGTAATATTCATCAGTCACTTACAAGTCACCTAATATTCATTATTTACATACAAGTCAAGTAATATTCATCAGTCACTTCAAGTCAGACAATATTTATTAGTCACCTACAAGTCACATCATAATATTTATTAGTCACTTACAAGTCACATTATAATATTCATTAGCCACCTACAAGTCACAAAATACATCAAAAAAAAAAAAAAAAAACATTTTGAAGCTTATAGAAAATAAGCCAAATTTAACCAAAATATTATTTTTATTTACCGCCTTCAGATCAGTTTTATTCTGAAACACATCAGTAAATAATATGTAAGGATTTTAAATTATTGATATATTTGTTTTGTACACATAGGTAAAAGCAAAAAAAAAAGACAACTCAATACAAATACAAATGTTCAACTCCATATACAATACATATTTGTAAAGCATGCAAGCAACTTTCATAAAGTAACTGAATAATGAAATTTAAGCTAAAAATATAAAAATTAAAAAAACCTTTGTATTATGTATAATAATAATAATAATAAAAAAAAAAATTAAATTAAATTAAAAAAAAAAAAAAAAAAAAAAAAAAAAAAAAAAAATAATAATAATAATAATAATAATAATAATAATAATAATAATAATAATAATAATAATAATAATAATAATAATAATAATAATAATAATAATGTAAAATAGACTAAAATCTAATAAAGCTGGATTTATTTACTACCTTTAATGCAGGAACATCCTGGAAACATATTTGAATATAATATTATATATATATGTATATATTTATAAGTTAAGTTCTTTTATATGCTATACACAGATATGTTCAGTCAAGCAAATATAGAAAGAGGACACAGATAACAGAAAAAACAGATATAGAAATAGATACACATACACGTACAAATGTACGTTTTTCATACATATACGTGCATACACACAGATCTATCTACAAAAAAACTATAATACTTGATAAATGTGCATGCATATTTATCTCTCCAGATTTATCAAGATTTGTAAATCTTTCTAAGAGTGTCGTACATTATCTGTCTTTTTTCTTTTTTTTTAGTTAGTTTTAACAGACAAAGTATCTGAGAAAAAATAATTAAAGAATGACGTTTCAAAAAAATGTTAGAAAAATACTACATGGATATTGACAAAAAAAAAAAAAAAACTGATTATGTAACGTTATGGAAAAACTGATTATGCAGAAAACACAACTAACCTTAAGAGACTGTGTTATGGAAATGTAATACACAAGATACCCAGCCCCGCCTATCATTGCAAGAACCAGGATGTTAGTGACAAGTCGAATCAAAAACAGCCGTAACTTCTGTGACATCGTCTTGTCTGGGCGTGTTTTGATTCCTGACAAAAATTCCTTAAAAAAAAAAAAAAAACATGGAATATTCCTTAAAACAACAACAACATGAAATATTCCTTAAAACAACAACAACATGAAATATTCCTTAAAAATAACAACATGACTATAGATCATGCATAGTATACATATTATCTACATTTGGAAATAAGACATATTGTATTTATATCAACAGATAATTAACATATTTATGCATCAATGAGAGAAAGATAAAGAAGATAGAAAAAGACAAAGAATAAACAGATATCAGCAAATGAGAGAAAGATAAAGAAGATAGAAAGATAAGTATATCAGTATTTGTCTGTGTGTGTGTGTGTGTTTGTGTGTGTGTGGATAGACAGATAGAAAGACGTTCAGAGCTAGGGAGACATAAAGCATTTGTCTTTGTGTGTTTCTGACATTTTATTTCATTTTTTTACACAGATGTAAGTCAGACTTATCTTTCTCTGCATGCATACAAACTGCACTACCATGCACAAAATTCATCAAAAAATATTAATATAATACTACATTTAAACAGAAAATTTCAAAATCATATTTAAAATGTTTATTACAGCTAGTTCTTATAAAAGTAGCTTATAGAGTGTGTTGATATTAATCAATATAACAAATATATTCAAATAGGAACAATCAAAATTGTTTTTAAAATGTTTTCTCACTGCTAGTTCATTGTAAAGACTTCTGTGTTTCAGTTCAGCTGCTTCTTTGTTTTCTATCCCATAGTCCCAGCCACAGAGAACCTTACTCACATAGTACAGCTTGAAATCACCACTCCCTTCTATGTAATACTTTCTGTAGGAGCTCAGGATGCTAAAAATAGAGAAATGTATACGTTACAGACATATGTAATATTTTATGTATATGATCACTGGGTACCAAAACTAGAAATATAAACCTACAGGCTGTGTAATTTTTTTTTATTATCATACAAGATGGCTGAAAAAAATAACTGTACTGTTGTATATCATAAACATCCACCCACAAACACACACACCTAATATATATATATATATATAATACATTTTATATTATCAGTGGATAGCTAGAGAAAATATATACATTATAAAACTATGCAATCATTGGGTACTAAAAACAAATACAGCGATACAGCCTGTGTAAAACCTTTGTCAGTGAACATTACGTCTTTCCCTGGGTTGACAGTATTATTAATGTTTTGTGTAAATTACCTACCTCTGTGCAAGTATGATTAGACAGAGTAGGTAATATCCTCCACAGGTGAAAAGATAGGCATACTTCATCTTGTATTCAACACCGCTGATAAAGTTTATATTTTCATCCGAGTAGAATCCATAGTACATCTCTGTGTTGTCAAACCAGCCCTGAAAACAAAAACACAGACGTAATAAAAGTTATTTTTGATTGCAAGGTAAATGGTGTAATTCAGGTGCAAGTGAAATCTTTTGTTTGACAGAAAGGTAATATTATATATTCTAAACTAAACATGTGGTGATAAAACAAGAAAATGTAGTTTATGTTCTTATGTTTGATTTGGACCCATGATTTGTTTGTAATAAAGTAAGATAATATTATGACAAGATCCACATAAAGATGTACAGTTCATTTATTTTTACTTTATTTATTTTATTTTTTTCACATTGTGTGACATGAATAGAAAATATTCATAAATTTTTTACTGCAGATAGATATGAGTTTTGCCACTTATCTTATTCATTGATAATGAATGAAAAAAAAAAAAAAATATATATATATTAAACTTTAAATTATTACGACGCCTTCTATACAGAGAAAGAAAGAAAAGAAAAGTAATAAATGGAGGACAAAAGAAAACAATGAACAGAAAAATAAAGAAACGTTTGACTAACACATCACAAAGACTGAAACGTATCTGTTATTTCATTCAACAGTAAAATTATGTTAATACTTTTTTTCAACTCACTTTTCCAGTCAACAGCTCCATTCCAGTGAAGGATATGCGAGTGTATCCTTTAGGAGTATCCTGAAACCATCGCTGCAGTACCCTTGGCAACACAACGAAGCCAAACGTCAGAAGGAAGATGGGAATGTTAATGAGAAAAAGCCATTTGAGGAAGAGAAAATAGGTCAAAACTCCCGTTCCAAAATGGCCTTGTATCTTCTTTAGGTGTGTCTTCCACAGCTCCATGGAGTAGAGGATCTCAGCCATGCTGTACTTGAAGTGCTGCCACACCTGCAGAATTAATCAAAACACACCATGAAGATGTAAAATATTCTTAAT
The DNA here is from genome assembly GCA_012295275.1 of Chrysomallon squamiferum. Classification (NCBI taxonomy): domain Eukaryota; kingdom Metazoa; phylum Mollusca; class Gastropoda; order Neomphalida; family Peltospiridae; genus Chrysomallon; species Chrysomallon squamiferum. Next base: position 25,047,113 of record CM022679.1, read on the forward strand.
CATATAAAACAAATACTAGTGGTTCTTCAATCATATTCTTATTATTCATGATATGTTCATAAATAATGTTTATTTTACATCTTCAGTTATATTCTTAACAGTCATGGTATATTCATTTTTAGACATTTACCATGACCAGTAAGATTATAATTAAAGATGTAAAATAAAAATGCTTTTGAGAATATACTATGAATATTAAGAATATGATTAAAGATGTAAAATAACAATGCTTTTGTGAATCTACCATTAATGTTAAGAATATGATTTGGTACTATAAAATAGACATGTTTTTATGAATACAAGGTTCTAAGTGAACCTTTATAACTTAGAGTAACTTGATTTAGTTGGTAATTTGTATGTTAAGGTATTATGTGATTTTTGTTTTTGCAACTTGCAATCATTAACTTCTTCTACTATCAGTCTTTCAGTATACACAGACTCTCTCTCTCTCTCTCTCTCTCTCTCTCTCTCTCTCTCTCTCTCTCTCTCTCTCTCTCTCTCTCTCTCTCTCTCTCTCTCTCTCTCTCTCTCTCTCTCTCTCTCTCTCTCTCTCTCTCTCTCTCTCTCTCTCTCTCACAGAATTATACATACCATAGCTAAAGAATACTTCCATCTTCTCATTAGTCCTGGACGACGTTTCTTAGAACTCATTCTTCTCCTAGAAATCAGATCAACAAAGATTCAAAATCCAAATATTAATCTGCTTAGCGATCTGTATGAAAATAAAGACTGCAAACCAGATCAAAGCAATATTTAACAACACTTCACGAGCATAAATTTAAAAAAATGTTTGTTAGCAAACATGAATTAATGTAAATTTTCATAGACAATAAAAGTGTGATAGGTAACATGTTAAAAGTTAGTAACTCAAAAATGTCTGCTTAAAAACAGAAACTAACATATCATTATAATACACAGTAACCAGTTACATATGACTTACATTACAGCAAAAATATAATATGTGTGATATGTAGCACAAGTAATAATATATGAATAAACACTCTTACTTGATCTCTCGTTTCCTGGACAACGTTGTTGTCATGTCTCGTAAAAGTGTCCCAATTTCCTCCTCTGTGCGGTCAGCCAACTCTGGGTCAGTGTCCAGAACTTTGGTGATGGCATCAGTGTCGTCAGTGCCCTGTGGCACGCCGTGGAAAGACTTGTGTCGCATGTGACAGAGACGTACAGAGTGCTTGCCACTCGTCAGCGACTCTACAGATGTTTTTTGAAAGAAAAGATCATTATTCATTTATAATTAACCTACTGGGGCATAGCATACAGTGATAATTTAAATACTAGAATGTGTTTTTATTAATAAAAATAAAAAAATAAAAAAATAAAAATTAATAATAATAATAATAATAATAAATTTAAAAAAAAATAAAAATTGGAATAAGTTATTAATATAACAACATAGTGTAAAGTCGTTACTGTATTAATCTAATATTATAATTATGTAAGACAACAGTGTTACATTATTAATAAATACAAAATGATGTCAGTAATAAGTTGGAACATAGTGTTAGGTCATTAGTATTTTAATATACCATAACAGTCATAGATAACACATTATAACACTGTGACATTAACAAAATACAAGTATAATGAATGAGCTCATATTAAATATAAACTGTAGCAAGAGAGAAAAGTAACACATCTAAAACAAATTTATTTTATAATTTAAAAATACTAATTATTAAAAAGTTATTACACACACACCTATACCCTCTCTGTTTTATGACACAAATATATAATCACAATAATCTGTTGAATATTTAAGACACTTTGTATATATGTATGCCTCTCTGTGTATGGTGTATGTCTGTGGATATGTGGCTGTGTGTGTGAATGGCTGTATATGTGGCTGTGTGTGTGTGTGTGTGTGTGTGTGTGTGTGTGTGTGTGTGTGTGTTTATAGAGTCACAATCCAGAACTAAATATCAGTGACTGTACTCTACCTAGCTGCCTGCTTGGTAAACTCTCCAGTAATTCGGTTGTCATAGCAATGTCGTCCATTGTGCCCCATGACCGGCGTCTGTGTAACCCTGCAGGCTGTGCAGGCTGACCGTCAGATTCAAGTGAGTGCGATCTCTGAGGTCTGTCGTAAACTCCTGTGTGACGTTCTGGGCTTACTGAACAACAACAACAACAACAACAACAATAATAGTAATAATAATAATAATAATATTAATAATAATAATAATAGTGGTACTAGTAGTAGTAATAATAATAATTATACATAAAAATATAAATACATATATGTGTGTGTGTGTGTGTGTGTGTGTGTGTGGGTGTGTGTATATGTATATATATATATATACACACACATATATACATACATACATACATTTAAATATACATATGTGAATTTAAATTAGTATTAAAAATATATATTAATCAAGAAATAAGTAACTTAGTAAGTATAAATAAATAAGTATTAATATCTAAGTAACTTAAATAAGGATAATAAATAAAAAGACATGTTAAGGTATCTAAATATATAAAGACATACACAACTAAAACATATACAATATAATTTTTATATCTACAGCATGGCCAAAAAAAAATATATAACATACATATCATAATATACATAAACATTTGCACATACATGACACACAAATATTTAAATTTACTTCCATATATCAAGAGACAAATTAATATAATAATAACAGTTATACACAGCTGTATTTTGAATACACCTGAATACCTGTTTGACTGCTATGAGTTGTGTTAACAGTACAGGTGGGAACACTTACTCTCAGACAGGGGGATCTGTTCTTCACCCAGGTAACTGTCAGGTGGAAAATCTGCTACTCTGTAATCATCACCTCGCCTCATGTTGAAGTAGTAACTTACAAACACACAGACTGATGACTTTGTATACTGTTAGAAGAAAAAAAAGACATATAGATCATAATTCATTTAAAATAACATATATGTTCTGAGTGTATAATTATTATTTAAACGATATGCAACATGAATCATGTACATATATAGTTCAAAGAATTAGTTTGTCAGCCAAAATCATTTATAAACAAATAATAGTGGTTTTTGATGTTGTTTGAATTTACAAGTTTAGTTACTATATTCAGTTTTCAGATAAATACAGTCTTAAGTTTAGTGAAACAAAATCAGTTCTTCACAAAAAAAAAAAGAAAAAAAAAAAAAAAAAAAAAAAAAAAAAAAAAAAAAAAAAATTCCAGGATACGACGAAGAAGAAAAGAAGAAGAAGATTATTTTGAAGAAAAAAACAACAAATAAATAAAATTTGAATAAATGCAGCAATGGAGACTAAATAATATTAAGAAAGCTGTAAGAAAAATATTAAACACTTCCTTCAGTTTTACCATGTTTTTTTTTTTTTTTTTTTTTTTTTAAAGTGTTTCACATGCATATAAATTATTAATTGTAAATTAAAGTAAAAGTTTGAAACTTTTATCATAATAATATTACAAAAATACACACTGATTAGTGGGAAAAAGAAATCGTAAAATTACGATAGCCTTCGACAGACTTTATACAAACTCTTTCAGTCGCTATAAAATATAAATTTACAACAACGTGATTTTTTTTGTAAAGGTGTGACTATTTATGAATACCTGTGCATTAGAGTTCCGTGATCACAATCATGTATACTATTTTTGACAATGTAACGAACATTCAACTCAGTTAAACAAGTGTTTTTATTAACTTGTATTACCTTGTTATGAATGTATAAATTTAAAACTATTACAACCTTCGCAAGACTTGGCAAAGTCCGATGTAAATTAATCGAAGAGCATTTTCTTCTGTCTTCAGGTATCCTTTCAAAAGTCAACCAGGAAGTTACGCTGATGACAGGTAGATCCGACGATTGAAGTTCTCCACCCAGTCAATATAAAGCAGGTGGCGCTGCGATAAATAGGGCAAATAATGTTTGATCTAAAACTCCGACCGCTTCGTCTTCATTCGTTAAACATCGGAAATAGAACTTAACAAAGCTCTGAATTATTTTAGAAATATAAAATGAGTTTTATTTCCCCTGAACACACATATATCTCGCGTTTGGCAGCGATTCCGTCTGGTATGTTCATTTAACAATAATTTTTTTGGCTTTACATTCATTTAGATCAGTCATTTTCGAGTTCGCTGGTACCATAAAAATAACATTTAGTCGTACACACAAAGAACTAGAAGAAACCCAAACAAAACCCCTGTCATAAAATCATCGCCTCGGTAATCTTCGGACCTGTTTGAAATGACCTACGTAGTGACGTAATGATTAACACGTGACAGCTTTCAGCAGACGGACGCGAGCGTTCGTCTAAATTTAGCAATAATTCTTGATACGATTGGCAAAAATTAGCCAAAAAACGATACAGATCCGGCGGATAACCAGCTATATCCATCCATCCACACGTCCGTCTCACTGGTTCTCCGCCAGAAAATACCCGGTTCACTCAGATACACATACACAACATTACAGCAGCAACAACAGCAGCAGCAATAGGATGATAATGATGATGATAGTGATGCATAATGATTATGATATTTGTTATCTTACAGTTAAGGCCTATCCCTAGTTAACAGATATACTACCCGGTATTTTGCTGCAGTTTTAGTTTTTTTGTTTTACATCGTCTACTGATATAAAGATTAAACAATGAAAAAGAAAGAAATCAGTAAATAGGAAAAAGATAGAAAATGAAATAATAATAATAATAATAATAGTAATAATAATAATAATAATAATAATAGTAATAATAATAATAATAATAATAATAATAATAAATGAAAGATACCCCATGTAAATAAATTAGATTGAACTACAATGTCTATTATTAGCAAAACTATTCAGTAATGAAATATTTTGTTTTACTTCAAATTTCAGTGTTATAAGCTATTAAGTTATAATATAGTCCATTCATTTATTTATGTTGTTATTTATTTATTTACTGAAAGACAAGTGAAAAAAAGAATAGAAAAAAGCTCAAAAGAACTGACACATTGTAAGTGTTTGTTGTATTTGTTGTGAATTGCAGTTCATCGGTTATAATAAAGAATAAGAGCCTTGAATAAAGTGTCTTCATAAAGAGTATTTATTTATGGATCTTGTAAAATTTAAATTGTCATTCTAGACGTAAATATTTCAAACACCTGCAAGTGAAATTTTATTTAATAACAACTTCTGCTTTTCAGGTGAAATATTTATAATTTTATATTATTATTATTATTATTATTGTAACTAGTTCAGTTTCTCACGGTCCCGTTTACAACGCTTTCAGTATACTGAGTCGTCACCCTCTTCACTTCCAATAGTATCTGCTCCCACTTCTTCGTAGTCGCGTTCCAGACACGCCAAGTTTTCTCTCGCCTCTGCGAACTCGCCTTCTTCCATTCCCTCGCCGATGTACCAGTGCACGAAAGCTCTTTTCTGATACATCAAGTCGAACTTGTGATCTATTTTGCTCCACGCGTCGGCTATGGCCGTCGTGTTGCTCATCATGCAAATCGCCCTTGTAGTCTTCGCCATGTCGTCGCCCGGCACGACGGTTACCGGCTGATAGTTGATTCCCACTTTGAAACCAGTAGGGCACCAGTCGACGAAATGGATACTGCTTTTGGTCTTGATCCAGCTTATTGCAGCGCTGATGTCTTTCGGGACGACGTCGCCCCGGTAGAGCATACAGCAAGCCATGTATTTTCCCGATCTGGGATCGCATTTGACCATCTGGTTCCCGGGCTCGAAACACGCCGCTGTTATTTCTTGAACGGAGTTCTTCTCGAGAGAAGCCTTTTCGCTGGAGATAATCGGAGCAAACGTGGTCACCGGGAAATGGATGCGAGGATACGGGACCAGGTTTGTCTGGAATTCGCTGAGGTCGACGTTGAGGCAGCCGGAGAATCTGAGCGAGGCTGTTATAGAACTGACAGTCTGGCTGATCAGTCTGTTCAGATGTACGTACGACGGCCGATCCACGTGCAGCTTCTTCTGGTAGATGTCGAAGACGGCTTCGTTGTCGACGAGAAACGAGCAGTCGGAGTGCTCCAGGGTGGTGTGCGTCGTCAGCACCGAGTTATACGGCTCCACCACTGACGTCGACATGGTCGGTGACGGATACACTGAAAACTGCAGCTTGGATTTCTTCCCGTATTCGACAGAAAGTCTTTCCATGAGCAGCGAGGTGAAGCCGGATCCCGTGCCTCCCCCGAAACTGTGGAAGATGATAAAACCTTGAAGTCCCTCGCACTGATCTGTGAGTTTCTTTACACGATCCATCACGTCGTCGACGTGCTCTCTGCCGATGCTGTAGTGACCTCTGGCATAGTTGTTGGCGGCGTCCTCGTTGCCAGATATTAACTGTTCAGGATGAAACAGTTTTCGATATTTTCCCGTTCTAACTTCATCTGCAGAATGATAAATTAATAAAATTAAATAAAATTAAATCAAGAATTAAAAAAATAATAATTAAATAATAATAATAAATAAATAAATAAATAAATAAATAAACAAACAAAATAAATAAAAGTAAAATAAAGTTAAATAAATTAAAAAAATAAAATAAATAATAATGATAATAATAATAATAATAATAATAATAATAATAATGAATAAATAAATAAATAAAGTTGTTTATTTATACAAATCATGAATACGTTATGCGGATAATTATGATAATAAAATGGTACTACATGTGCATGAAAGAATATAAGACCGAAGAAATATTTAATTTTACGCCCATTGGATAAAATAGCATTAGAACTATTTAATCACAGTTCTTGTTTAATCACAGTTCTTGCATTTAGAAATGATTACGCTTCCTAATTCAAATCCTTTAGTTTCCGACACGTTTGTTAATATTTCCGCATTCATTTGGAAATTTCAGCCAGAGTTTATTGATATCATAATTAATTATGTTATAAACTGACTTTTTAATTACAGATCAAAAGGTAGCAATGCAAAGCCTAGTCGTCGTTATTGTTAACAAATCTAGTGTATTTAATTTGTTTAAGATATTTCAATCAACCAGTAGAATGGTCAGCTTAATGATGAATTAATCTTCTAGGTCAAAGTTCAGGATGAAGGTTAGGTCACACTGCTAGTCAAATATTGTTTTGATTGTGCTCACGGCTGGCAGCTATGATTCGATCTCTAATTAATTGTAAACGGCCTAACCTTTGACCCGGAAACCACTCTACGATCGCTGCTCCTCAGTAAATTAAAACCTGTTAAAATTACTCAAACATAACGGAATGATAACACACTAGTTATAATTTTACCGATAACAGTAGGTTCGAGGTCAACAAAAACTGAGCGTGGTACGTGCTGCCCTGATCCAGTTTCTCTGAAGAATGTGTTGAAAGAATCTTCTGCTTGTGCATTTTTTCTTTCTTTGATACATCCGTCTGGTTGTATGTTATGTTCCAGACAGAATAGTTCCCAGCATGCATTTCCAATCTGAACTCCCGCTTGACCGATATGGATACTAATAACCTCTCTCTGTGAAATAATAAAAGATAATAATCATTAATTAAAAAATATATATATATATTATATAAATATACAGGCCTATAATATTGTTTTGCAGAAACAATATAACAACAAGATAACCACCAACATCACCAAAAATAAGCTGGATAATAATAATAATAAAGAGAGAATATAAATATATGTGTGTGGGTGTGTGCGCCTGTGTGTTCGTATTTGTGTGTATGTGAATGTGTACATATACATAGAAACAATGAAAAATGATGCTAATTGTGTGTGTGTGTGTGTGTGTGTGTGTGTGTGTGTGTTCTCAAATTAGATTAAATTATTAAAACATTTTTTATTACTTATACATATCAATATATATGAATGTATATGCGTCAGTGTATATAATATATTGTGTATTTTGAGTCTAGGTATGTTTTCTTGTTCTGTCTTGTCGAGCATCTTGTACTTATTATCTTACGGACCCGGTGACTGAATGCATATTACTTTTGAACCATGGACTTATTACAGAAGTCGACTACGTTATACTGGCAAAAGCAAAGTTCATCTGTTAACTTCGTTCCTTGTTAAAATTATGTCTGGTTGAATATAAAACCGAGTCAAAAAGTAACATGTTAAAACTGTGAAATATAATAAATGAATGGATGAAAAATAAATAAATAAAAGGGTAGAACAGAAAAATCATTATCCCATGATTATATTTTAAAATGTCTTTACTGTTTTCTGATTTGTTTATTTATTTATCTTTTTATTATTTATTTATTTATTTATTTATTTATTTATTTATTTATTTATTTATCTATTTGGGGCTTCCATTCTTAGAAATGGGAAGGTGTTTGAGTGTATTTGTGTGTATATATGTTTTTGTGTATTTTCGTTACGTTTAATAACCATTTAATTATTATGTAACTGTTCTGAAAATAAAAATTATTTTGGGGAACAAACAGACAACAACAGGAAAAAAACCAAAAAAAAAAAAAATAAGCTATTAACAAACGTCCTTGAGATCTGAAACAAGAGTAAGCATATTTGTATCAATAATGTTATTTTAAAAATCCTAAATAACAACAGCCACAATAATAATAGTAATAATAAAAAAGAAGAAGAAGAAGAAGAAGAAGAAGAAGAAGAAGAAGAAGAAGAAGAAGAAGAAGAAGAAGATGAAGAAGAAGATGATGAAGAAGAAGAAGATAAAGTTAATGAGCAATAAGAAGTTTTGGGATACAATAATTTCATATGATCATATTAAGACGTACCATTTCGTATATCCAAATACGTTGTAAAATAATTAAAACAGTTTGTGTAGTTCACTCAGAAATACGACGTCTACGAATACAACGATAATGTTATTCGATACAATTAAATTTAATAATAATACATGTACACACAATAACTAGGTCGCGGAGTCAGTCTCAGACTGGTGGCTAAGACTGTGTTATCTCCCCTGTATAGAACATCGATAAAGATTACAGATTTATCAGCAGCTTGAAACAGACTGTGATGACAGTGTTGATATGACTGATTCCTAATGATAGAACATGACTCCACAATAAACTGAATGAGTTGGTTTCTCCAGGTGTTACGAATAATTGGCTCTATAAACCCGTAAATACTGGAATGTATAACAATCATAATTTGTTGTTGGCCTGTCAGACACGGCAGCAGCTGCAAAGGCGTGTACATCAGCAGTGACAACGTAGAAGTTTTTATATCTTACATTTGCTTCACAGTAAGTAAGTAAGTAAGTAAATAAGTAAGTAAGTAATAATAATAATAATAATAATAATAATAATAATAATAATAATAATAATAATAAACAAAAAACAATGAACAGGTTGGCCAAAATTTAGATAAATATAAAACGTACATTTAGTTCCCCTTAATTTTTAATTACTGAAAAAATGTTTAAAAAATAAAAAAATAAAAACAAAATAAATAAATAAATAAAAAAAAATAAATAAATTAAACTAATAATAAAATAAAAGTGAAAGACAGAAAGAAGAATTTCAATATATGTATGTGCATGTTTGACAGTGAAAGAAAGCGTGAAAAAGAGAGTTTCAGTATACTACTACTGCTGCTGCTCCTGCTGTTACTGCTACAGCTACTACTAATACAATATTTATTATATTTTCTTATTATTAAAACAGTAACAAAAAAAAAACAACGCCCCCCAAAAAAAAACCCAAAACAAAACAAAAATAAACAGCAACAACAACAGAAAACAGAATAAAAATGAAATTGAAAAACGAGAAGAAGAAGTAAAAGAGACAAATCATAATCTAGACAAAATACTTTCTTCATCAGTGGTCAGTTTGTCAGTCTGTCGGTTGTTGGACAGAAAAGATCACTTCAATATAGTGATCTTTGGAAGATGAAGATGAAGTCAGGAATTCACAATTTCCTATGCGTGGCACATTTTTGTAACATGCGCGCTTAAAGTAAAGGAATTACATAAGTTCTTTACTGGAAATAAACATATTTATTTGGATATGTGTGTGTGTGTGTGTGTGTGTGTGTGTGTGTGTGTGTCTGTGTATGTGTGTGTGTCAGCAATGTACCGCAAGAAATATATTTCAGAAAGCAATTAGGAAAAACACTTATTGGGTGGATTTATCTATCTTATTTTCATTTTACGCTTTTATCTATAAAATAATACTGTTGTCTATCACATTAGCTTGCCTAAAGGTATTTTTGAATAAATTTTCATCTTGCCGACATCTCCGTTTGAAATAATAAAGAAATACCCCAAGAGGCTACATAGGTTAAAAAGAGAGAGAGAGAGAGAGAGAGAGAGAGAGAGAGAGAGAGAGAGAGAGAGAGAGAGAGAGAGAGAGAGAGAGAGAGAGAGAGAGAGAGAGCTATAATCAAGTAATAAAACGAAGACTGTCTTAAGCATTAGGTACACACACACACACACACACACACACACACACATCACAAATTGTATTGCGTTTAGAAACCATGCTGACAAAGAAGGTGCGGAATTTAACCACTTTTTCATAAAGCTTAATTTACAGGTAATAACATTACTCATTAACCACCGCTTTCACCTGGCCATACCTGGAGAACGACTTGGAGAAAAACACGTGGGAGGGTGTGAAAAACACGGCGATGTTCGGAACGTGGCTATCTCTTTACAAGCCATCACCATTCGCGATTCTTCGTCTGCATTCCGCGCATTCTTCTCTTCATACGCATACTTAACTTAACGTGGAAAAACGATTGTTAATAGCGCATGAAATTGTCCAGATATTTCTTTCTGGTCTTCTTCATGTTAGCGTGTGTGTGTGTGTGTGTGTGTGTGTGTGTGTGTGTGTGTGTGTGTGTGTGTGTGTGTGTGTGTGTGTGTGTGTGTGTGTGTGTGTGTGTGTGTGTGTGTGTGTGGTGTTATTATTATTATTATTTAAAATTTTAAAATTATTCCCTTTATTATTATTGTTGTTGTTGCTGTTTTTTCTTATTATTATTATTATTTTTTTTTTTTTTTTTGTTGCTGCTGTAGTTATTATTATTATTATATTAATAATTATTGTTACTTGTTCTTCAGCTGCTTCTTCTTCTTCTTCTTCTTCTTCTTCTTCTTCTTCATTTCATTATTATAAAGAAATATAAAACCTGTAGGATTATTAAAATTCGCCCTCTTCCAGAGACAACTCAGTAATGGACGGTATTTCCAGCCTGCGTTATTTGCTACGTACAGTGTATTAGATCTTATCTCGCTTAAAGCTCACCAAAACTGTATTTGACTACTGAATCCAGTTAACCGTAGAAAATCCATCCTTTCAAAGAAATGAAATATAATTTGGGGAAACAGACGAAAACATTTAAAAATTAATTTAACGTGGTATTAATAAAAGCTGCTGAAATTATTTAAACCGTCTTACAGTCGCCTACAGCCATCTTTGACTTGACAGTTAATTTCCAAGCGAAAAATCAAAGGCCTTATTTTATTTTCTTTGAATTCGTTATTTCGAGAAAATGTGTTGCAGAATGGCTTAGTAAAATAAGAAATAAAAAAGAAAAAAAATGTCTGGCACTGCATAAGAAATCGTAAAAAAAACAAAAAATCCCCAACAAGTTAGCGTCCACTCAGTTTTTAATTTTATGGCTGGGACACAGTTTTTTTAATTAATTAATTTATTTATTTATTTAAATTTAAAAAAATATACAAGAAAATATTAAAATTGCTTATAAAATCTTTGTTCAAATTAAATACATGTATTAAACAAAGTACTTAAAATGTTTTATATAAGCAGATTGAAATTTTGATCTGGATTATAACAGACAGAATATATATATATATATATTTGTTTTAGTGTTTTAACACTTTATTTGTCTGTTTTCTTTTTTTTTTTTTTTTTTTTTATTATTATTATTATTATTATTATTATTATTATTATTATTAAATAAAAAAACAATAAAAAAAAAGTTTCGGGGAATTTTACAGGTCGGGCGGGGACGCTAAACAAGTATCTTTTCTTCATTTGACCTTATTATAAATATAAATGTAATAAACTCATAGATATGTCAAACTAATAGATATGTCAAAAAAAGGTTAATACTGATGATGATTAAGACGAGTATTTCTGAGAATGATCGTGACTGATAATAATGATGAATATCAGAAAATCAATGAGAATTAATGATAAAGCAAATGATGAGAACGGTAATAATAATAATAAAAATAATAAAAATTCTGATGAAATAAATAAATAAATAAATAAATAAATTATAATTAATGATGGTGATGACAATAATAATAATAATAATAATATAATATATTAATAATAAAACAAGGCGACATCGTGAGCAGGTATCGCAGAGGTTATGATTCATTCAGTCCATGTTTTATTGTTTTATTTTTCTCACGGAAACGCCCTTGTTTGAATACGACGTTTTCGAAAATCGGCTGTTGTTTTTATATCAAGATAACATCTGTTTATGAACAAATATCCACCTACCTGTTACTCTGCAGTTATCTCCCTTGTATTAAAATGAACGGTGTCGTCACAACGTGCAAGACGGTAAATCCCGGAGAAATCGCGATTACTTTGATTTATCACAAGACAACAGTTGTAGCGGTGTGGAATCGTAGAAGGTAAGTTTATTGTGTTTTCAATGGTATAACAATATCTAACTGACACCCAGCCGAATGTAAATACACACCAGATTTTATAGACACCTTGATAAACAGGTAAACAAAAAAAAAAAAAAAAAAAAGTTTAACATGCCGGTGAAAGTATTGTCAATAATCGTTAGATTGAATTAATTAAACGTACGTTAATAAGTCATGGCTAATTTGTACTTCCATAAATGAAAAGGCAAAACATCAGTCACGTGTATTTGTTTAGTGTGTGTTTTTATGCCCATACGTTGCAAATAAAATGTTTATTTGCTTTTCTTCTCGCCACTTTCTGTTTGACCTAGAAAGTTAGGAGTTAAGTTTACCCTAGAGCTAAGCAATGTTGTGTTTATTGGTATTGCACTCTTAGAACTCCGACAGTATCAGGGTTAAATGAATTGCCAAACAGCAAATGATTAAAACACATATTGTAGTTACAGTGTATATATTCAACATGATCATTTCAGTAATTATTTTAAAATAATAAAATTATATTTCATCATTTTCTGTTATTTAGTTAATATATACAGTTTGTTTGCATGTTAAATACAGCTATTCTGTATTCTGTGCCTCATTTGCATGTTATGTAGTTAGTCTGTTTCTCACCTTTTAATTCAGAGGTATTGAATTATATATATAGATATATATGTATATAGGCTATTTAGTAACCAATAACATACTTACTGTGTAAAAAAATAATATATATATACAAAACAAAACATAACAAAACAAAACAATAAATAAATAAATAAATAAACACATATTTTTTCTAAACAGAGAATATGCTGTATCGTTCAGTGGCCTGATCACGAGCATTATGAGTAACAGACTAAATTAATTTAATTTTCTACCATTTCCCCATTCCTACTCAGGCTTCACATTTGGGGTTATCAAAGATTTTTGTATGTGATTTGTTTTATTCTATGTTAACACACACACACACACACACACACACACACATATATATATACATAATAAAATATTTTTTTAGTTAAAATGAAAGTGAAAAATACTTGATAAAATAAAAATATTACAGGATAACTTTAGGTTTGTTTCTTTTTCTGTTGATCATTCCACAGACAAATATTATTTGTATATGCACATGTATTCATAATTACATACATATGTTATATAATGATGTTCAAACTTAAGGTTAACTGTTGATCAGTAATCCTTGCAGACATTATTCAGTTATTAAAAATAGATCACACAGGTGTGTTTACTTCAGTTGTTCTCTGGATAAGGTCATCAGTAATATTTTTATCTGTAAATTAAACGTTGTTAAAAAAAGAAGTAAATACTGTTAGTAATATTAGAACAATACTCAGTAGTAATTACACCAGTTACTAATAATAAATCTAGTGGTAATAATGAAATAACTAGAAATAACAGTAATACTTGCATCAATATAACAGATAAACTAATTATAAAGTGTGTTAAGTATTAAGATATTTATAACCAAACTATACAGCTTATTGATTATCCTATTGACAAATAATTATTATTTTAAGACAATTTCTTTTCTTTCTTTTTTTAAAGTAAAACTGGATTCTGAATTGTTTAAATATTTGACATTTTTGAAACTGATTTTTTTTTTTTTTTTGATTTTTTTAAATACATGTTTAGAAAATTCTTTCTAGCCATGTTATTGTATTTTATCTTAATTACAGGTATGGTTTATTCATGTAGCTATTTTGCATTTATTTAATCAATAGCTTTTTGGTTTTGCACTGTAAACTGAATACACTATGTGTGATATTTATTGTATTAAATGGGGGCCATGTGAATAATCATAGTAACAGCTGGATAGTACTATCTTGGTTTATATTACTGTTGTTAATTTAGTTGTTAAATTATTTTATTATTAACAACAACAACAACAACATTAATTACAAAATAACAAGAACAAACAAAAGAAATAATAATGAAATAAAAAAATAACATAAATAAAATAAAATAAAATAAAATAAAATAAAATAAAATAAAATAAAATAAAATAAAATAAAATAAAATAAAATAAAATAAAATAAAATAATTAAAATTAAAATTAAAATTAAATAAAAATAAAATGAAATAAAATTTAATAAAATAAAATAAAAATATAAATGATTGATTTAATAGTTTAATGACTGCTAACAGTTTTTCATTTGATGACTGACAAGAGCTTGTTATATCTTGCTATAATGATAGTATAAGAGAGATTAAAAAAAAATATCTGATTCATTTGAGATTGTTTATGTACCATAGTCTGGTGTTAGAATTGATTAGTGTTTCCAAGTCAAAAAAGTTCAGACTGCTGAAAACATTTTATTTTTAACAAGCCTGTTTAAATGAAAAAGCAATGTAGGATGAAATTATTTTAAATACACGTGCCCTAAAATAATAATAAAAATAGTATTAAATACAATTAAAATAATATTAATTAAAATAATATTAATTAAAATAAAATAAATAAATAAATAATATGAAAAATAAGAAAATATTAATAAATTAGAAGTTTGAAGCCCATTGCTTAATTTTCAGTGTTTAGTTAATGACTGTCAAACATTTGATGTTTGTAATATATAAAATTTTATAGAAAACTCTAATTCTTCAAAAGGCAGGAGAGAACATGTCACAGTCTTTGATAATTACATCTGGTTAGAACTGGGATATTTATAAATCTTTAATTTTTGCTTTAACCCATTGAACTTATAAAATGTCCCAGTTAAAGGACTTGGTGAACATTTAGGAGTATTTTTATCAGTGATTTGGGGAAATATTAACTGGCTTATCATAAACTGTTGTTGTGTATTATTTTAACTTTAGTCTAGGGTTAAAGTTGATGAATCTAGACTGTTTGAACATTTAAAATTAATATAAAAAGATGCAGTCAGTTCTTGTTTAAGTAGTGCATGCCCTTCCAGTCAATTAATCATACTTAACAGAAAGTAATATGTGTGTGATCCTAATAATATCTGAAAGCTATGAAACTGGTAAATCTGGTTATAGAAATAATAGTTATTTTATATAGACCATATAGTGCTTTATGCCATGAAGATTTTATCTGTTAATCTTGAAATTAATGGTTTATTGACAAGATAATTGTTTATCCTGGAAGTATCAGGATCTCTGTTCATTAACTGTTATCATCTAAGCAGATGAGTTAACTGCTGATAAATCTGGTTCTACAAACTGTAATTACTTAATGTAGATCACAGAGTGTTTATGTCACTGAAGTTTATGATCAGTCCTCATTACCTGTTAATCTTGAAGATGTTGACTTTCCTTTGATTAAGCTAATTCTTGATGTAGTTAATTAAACATAGAGATTGTTTGTTTTGGAGGTATTAGATTTTTCTGATTTATTAGTCTTGAAGAAGATGACTAAACCATTGGTAGAGCTGGTTCTCAAAAATATAAATACCTATTTTACTAATGCAATGGTTTATGACAGGGCAGTTTTAAAACTGCTGTTCATGATCTGTTAATCCTGAAGAAGATGACTTAATCATTAACACAGCTATTTCTTGAAAACATAAATATTTGATATACTTAACATTTGGCTGTTTGTCCTGAGGATTTATGGTTTATTGCTTTATTATGTGTTATTCTTTAAGCTGATGAATTAACAGTTCATAAAATTGGTTCTGCAAAAACATGAATATTTGTTATAGTGTTTTGGAGGTGTTAAGACTGCTGTTAGTCTTGGTGATGATGACTTAACCATTGAAAAAAGTGATTACAGAAAACAAACTCACTTAATGTAGTTACTACAGTGGTTCTTGTCTTGCAAGTATTAGAAGTGCTTTTCATTACCTGTCAGTCTTTGCACTGATGACTTTACCATCAATAACACTGGTTGTTGAACCACGATGCTGTTATTATGTAGTTAGTAAAGTGGTTGTTTATCATTAACAGTTAATACCAATTCTGATGAGTTACCCATTGATAAAACTGCTTCTGAAAAACATTAAGATTTAATGTAGTTAATATAATGGTGGTTAGTTCTAGAGTCCTGAGAGTGTTTCTAATTATCCATTAGTTTTTATGCTTATGATTTAACCACTAGTAAAACTTGGTTCTAGAAACCATTGATGTTTATCCTGAAGGTTTTGCGACCTGATAGTCTTGATGACTTACTTAATGTTTGCTACAGCTGATTCTTGAAACTGTGATTATCTAATATAGTTAATATAGTCTGTGCTTTTAGGTTAACTCCTCAGAAACTGTTTGTCATAAAGCTCGTGATTTAACTGTTGATAAAAGTGGTTCTAGAAAACAACCACACTTAATGTAGTTAATTAACAAACTGATTGTAAGTCCTTGAAGTGGTGGCTATAGTTTTTCCTCAGAGCTAACGTCATTAGTGTTCATATGTTAGTCTGACAGTCTAACACTGATACTGTCTCTTCGTCAGACATTTAAGCCTTCAGAACATTTAAGAATATTTTACAGTGAATAAATAAATGGCTACACACAGATACATACATACACACACACACACACTTACTTTGCTTGCACTTACAAACATAAATCAGATTATATAAATAAATAGATAGGCAACCATTAATTGTGCTTTTCAGATACAAAGTGTTGCAGACATCTGCAGTGATTGTGAAATTTTAGAAGTATTTTTAACACTTAGTTGATACAGGACTATCGCTCCTGGGTTTTCTGTCCTGAGTATACATAACCTGAATCATAATCCATGTTAGAATTAATTTCATTCACACTTTCAGCCAGTGGCATAATTCTGTGTTGTCTGTTCGTGTCTGTTTTTGTCTGTTTTACATCCTTGTCTAGTTAGTGATTTTTTTTTTTACTGTTCAGATACCTGCATGTCATTATAGGAAAACAAGACAAATACAGACACATATAAAATGATAGTAATATAACACACAATCATATATTAATTAATACATGTATGTTCAGAGACACACATACCTTCATACATGTATGTTTAGATACACACTCATCTGTATTCAGACAGTTAGACACATTGATATGTAGAGACAAAGAGACAGAGTTATACAGATAATTATATACATTCCATTACATAAGGAAAATACTTTTTAAAACACCGAAATCAAAATATTTATAATATTTGAAGATTTATATGTATATATATATATATATATATATATAAATCTATATTTGTGTGTGTGAATAAACCTTGCAAGACAGACATTCTGTTTAATTTGGTAATGAAGTAATGAATTATGGACAGTTTTCTGTGAATTGTTGGTTAGATACTTCTATCATATTTCTCCTATCTACTCACAAGATTGGCCTTTATCAAATTTTACACATAACTTGTGCACTGGCTTTGGAAGACTTATGGTAAATTGTTGTTTGCTGTATGTTGTTGCTGTACACCATGTTTAGTTCAAGTAAATTTTTAGTACATATTTCTGCATTCGTCAAGTTTGCCCAGACCAATTCCATTAAGTGCAATGTTGTTAGGGATTATTACCATTAGCTGGCGGTATTTTCATCAAGTTAAACTGGTGTTTGTTTAGTGACTTAATCTGTAAATCACAATTTTGTAAAGTTCTAAAATCACTAAAGATTTTGTCATTCACATCTTGATATCAAGAAGCCTGGAACAGGGAACACACCCAATAGGTTTTTTTTTAGTACAGCATTCAGTAGAAAAATATTTCTTCCTCTCAGTCTGTCTGTCTTTGTTTTCTATCTCTCATTCTTTCTCTGTGTGTGCACATATATGTATATGTGTATGTAATGTTAGAATGTCTCTACATCATCAAAATGGAAAGCAGAGTTTTATTAATCCTGAATCAGATATCAGTCTAGTGAGATACTATTTTTTTTCTATTTTTTTTAAAAACTTTTGCCAGACTTGGTTATTATTAAAACTATTTTTTTTCTGAAAATCCCAGGATATTTGCAGAAGGTCTTATTTTTATAAAAATTAATGTCTTTTCAAAGAGAAATCTGTTTGCCAAAAGAGGTGTTAGTTGAAATCACAAAGGTAAACACTGTGAAAAGTTCTTCTTGCTGAGTTGTCTTTTCTTCAACTATGATCCCAAATACACACACAGAAACATTACGACAAGACTTCAAAAATACCATCAGATAATGAATATGGATATTACTCCTTAACTTGTTAGTCAGATTCAATAAGAGGTTGTGTGTGTGTGTGTGTGTCTGTGTGTGTGTGTGTGTGTGTGTGTGTGTGTGTGTGTGAACTCGCTATATGTTTGTTGCATGTGTGTGTTTATCAATATAGGTGTGTGATGCTGAGTGAACAAGTTTAAGTATCCAGTTTAACTCAAGTAATTAAATCTGACTTTAGTTCAGCCTTTCTAGTGTATTTTCCAATCTGCATTCCACTACACACCATTTCACTACAATTTTTGCATTTTTTATGTTTTACCCTTTTGTGGTCCAGTGGCAGTTAAATTCGTGTGGCCATGAAAATGAATTCAAATTGAAATTCTCAAGAAAGAATAAATAGATTTGTTTCCAAGGAAAACTTGTTATTGTCTTGGAAATTGAATACACTGAATAGAAAGTCTATTTTCAGAGATTCTTCTGGATGTATGGGTAGCCATGTTCAAATTAAATTATACTCTTCCATACAAGCTTCATTGTAAATTGTTGTACCTGAAGTGCAGTGGATTACGGGATGAATTCTTCCCACCAGATCTGTTGAACAAATTCCCATTCCAATTGGTGGCTCATGACTCGACTGCCAGTGCCTGTTTTATGTGCCATCATTTCATCATTTATGCAGTCATGTCATGACTCCTGTTGCAAAAGCATAAAATGAGTGTATAAATGTTTTGGAATAGTGTTATTTTATTGTCTGTGCTTTATTCTGAGTGACAATAGGTCTCCCACAACAATAAAGTAATTACATGGAAATATAAATAATTTTTATAAGATTATTTATTCATATCTTGAGATGGAAACTTTAGCATTAAAATGTGTTGCATTTTTTTGTGAAATATTTATTCAGTTATCCACGGTAAAATTAATGTCAGTATTTGTATTTTTTTTCTTTTTCTTTTTATTGTTTTTATTCTTTTTCCCATTTTTTTTTTTTTTTTTTCTCTTTCACATTAACCGATTCTGAAAAACGATAAAACCGTCTGTGTGGCATGTGACTGGATTCAAATGAGAACATGTTCAAATTGATGGCTGAAAATATGGGGCTATCTTCCCAGGCTCAAAAAAAAAAAAAAAAAAAAAAAGAAAAAGAAAAAAGGAATAAAAAGAAAATGGCAGTCAGCAACTCAATAAACATTTAATATTGATTGACTCAGACTCATGACTGAATCACTTCTGTGACATGAGCCAGTGTCACATCTTGTCATGTCACTGTCACATCACCTGACAGACCTCTGACATCCAATCACAATAAGTGTTCATTAAGGTCATTTAATATTTTTATTTTACTGAACGGTGTGTGAAAGTTGAATTAATTTCTGCTTTTTGTTAAGAACATGATTTTGTGAGGAGCAAAAGAAAATAATGTGAAATAAAAAAAAATTGTTTTTTTTTTTTTTTTTACATTAATCATTTTAGACATATAAGAATGAGAAAATAAAATGTTGTTATTTTTTCTTTCCATGCTTTCAACTCTTATAGATGCTGTTTTTCTTTTATTTAGTCTCTCTCTCTCTCTCTCTCTCTCTCTCTCTCTCTCTCTCTCTCTCTCTCTCTCTCTCTCTCTCTCTCTCTCTCTCTCTCTCTACATAGTCTGTAAATGATTTTTCTCAGCCTGTTCATAGTTTCAGATGAGACTTTTCATTTTATTTTTATTCTAATATTTTTGTTTGTTTGTCTTTTTGGTTTTGGCTGTCAAAAATACTAAACATTCTATTGGAAATCACTGAATAAAAACATTATTGGACAAATTTATTCACACCTCATATAAAACCATACAACAATTAATTCAATAAATTAGCCACAATTTTTATTGGTTTTTTTTAGAACACACTGTACAGACAACAACTGTTAGTCTGTGTAACATGTTATTGATTTCCATTGTTCAGTTTTATACCATCATTAAATTGGTTTTGTTTGTCTTCAAGTGTACACCTACACTCATGTAAAACATAATTAATTTGTGGACAGATCTTTGATTTGCTGAACAAGCTGTCCTGGTTGAAGCAGAACATGCTTTAATGGTGATTACAGCAATCAAAGAAAGAGTCAGTGTTTGCTGCACACTATTTAATAGCCGAGAATCTCTCTGGTCTTTCTAAATGTGTATATTTGTCAGAATGGTACCATTGACACAAGATACAATCATTAACCAAAGTGTCATCTCAGAACAATAGACATACATTTCTTTTCTTTACTTAAACTGTATTTTAATGGTTCTCAGTATAATTTGAACCATGCTTATAACAATCTGTCTTGTTTTAAAATATTTTAATACAAGGCACAATCCTTAACCAAAGTGTCATCTTGATAATCATAGACATACATTTGGTTTCTGTTCTTTTATTAACTGTATTTTATAGTTGTTAGGATAACTGAAATGGCTTAATTCAATCCCTAACCAAACAGCAGACATACATATTTCTTTAATTTTTCTTTGTATTTTCTTGTTGTTAGGATAACTGGAATACTACTTAAGTCCATTTTGAAATGCATTTGATAAGAGATAAAATATATAAATAACATGATTTTATTAACATTGTACAGACAAGATTATATTTCTTTCTTTTTTTCTTAACTTTATTATCTTGTTATTAGGATAATTAGAATGATGCTTGCATCAGCCAGTTCCTTTTCAAATGCTGTTTATAGCCAGGGAAGGTTCAAGCACCTTTGTCGTGGACACAATTGGTTAGCTTATGTTGTCAGTCGAGGACAGTGTTGGATTTAGATGAGAGTGAGTGTAGTGGGCTCACATCACCCCAATTAGCTCTGGGTAGAAGCTGATAGGAGTTCTGTAATTGGGAAGTATGACCATCTAATGCTTTGTCCATTGTAAGACTGAACATTTTTGTCTGCCACTGTGCCTTTGGTTGTTTCTCATGATAGAAACTTGTTGCTGCTTATTACAGGTCACGGTAATGTTAACCCATAACCAAAAAAAAGAAAGTAGACTTTTTAATGTGTTTGGAATGAAGAAATCATTTGGGCCAGCTTTTTGAATAAGAAATAAAAACTCCTTTGTAGAGAAAGAAATTACACATTAAGAAAAAAGAAAATCATGTTTGTGAATGTTCATCTTTACAAATACATCAATAAATAAATAAAAAGTAAATTGCTTATGCAAATAATCAGCTAAAAATAGCAAACCAACAGCCACTTCTTGTCATTAAATTGAAAGCTTTTAAAAAAATATAATCTGAAAGCATTTCTTTTTTTATTCTTCTGACACTACTTGCATACAAAATCTCATTTATAAAAGCACTGAAATTTTTTAAAATCTCTTTTTTCTTTTTTGACATAATTTGTTATTATTTTTAAACATGATTTGGTTTTCGTGTATTAAATGCTGGGTTGAATATTCACTGCTGTTTAAGTTATGATTATAAAAATGGTACAACTGGTCAGAATAAAAGTATCTGTGTGTCTGTTAATGAGTGTGGAACTTCTCTATGGACAAAAAGCATGCTTCAGAATTTCCTTTTCTTTTGAATTTTGCCAACGCCATTTCTGGCTGTTGCTCATTTAAGTATGAATGGATTTCAGTTGGCGAAATCGTGCAAGAAATTTCATCATCAGAAAGAGCATCCTGTTTGAAGCAAACATCTTTTTGTGTCTAGACTGCACATCACACTTAGTTGTCTGCAAATCTGTTTCAGTTTAAAAACAACCCTGTTATTAAGGACACCTCTAAAATACATTACAATCGTCAGCTGATTTGAAATGATTTATGTGTCTGTATATGAAACACTCTTATTGAGGACACCTCTAATTTTCCAAAATCAATATTAATATCCTTATAAAACATGCTTGGTTTTTACTTTTTGCAACAACTCTGTTATTAAGGACACCTGTAAAATACATCACAATCTTCAGTTGATTTGAAATGATTTATGTTTCTGAATATCTAACTTGTTTTGTGTTACAACTCTGCTGTTGAGGATTCCTTTAATTTCTAATACAGTATCTTTATGAAACTTGTTTAACATTTACAGTAACTTTAAAACACAATACACTGCCAAACTAATTTGAAATGATATGTGTCTGAATACCAAGACTGTTTTCTTTTACAATTCTGTTATCGAGGACATCTCTAATTTCTGTTGTAATAATAATATACAACTTGTTTAATTTTGTTATACTTCTAACAGTAAATTTCTTATTAAATACACCTTTAAAATACAGAACAGTGCCAAACTGATTTGAAATAAGTTATGTGTCTGAATATTAATTTTTTATTTATTTACAGTTCTCATTATTTTGAATAAACTTCTGATGTCATAATCATGGTATCACTGTAAAATATTGTTTACTCTTACATTTAATTTTTTTATTAAGTGTAACTTTAAAATAGGTGAAAATTTCAGATTAACAGGAAGAGAGATACATTACAGTCTCATTGATATTAAATATATTCAGTTTAACAGTAAAAGAACTTGGTTATTATGGACACCCTTAAATTCAATGAAATTTTGCATTAAAAGGAAATCTCACATTATGGACACCTTTAAATTCAATTAAATTTTGCATTAAGAGGAAATATCTTATTACGGACACCTTTAAATTCATAATACCTTCTTAATAAGACATTTCTGAAATACATTACGATCACTTATAGGAAAGTAATAATAATTATAATAAAAGTAATAATAATAATAATAATAATAATAATAATAATAATAATAATAATAATAATAATAGCAATAATAATAATCCTTTTTTATTTATCAGTATAAAAATATTATATATATTTTTTCAATAAATGTTCTAGAAAAAAACACAGTATTTTTATTTATCAACTGATTTTAAGAATTATGTTGCTTGTTAATTTTTTTCACTGACATTTCTAGGAAAGGATCAAAATTTAAAACAGTTTTGTATATATATATAAGCATGTTTATAAATGGTATTTAAATATACAGAGTTTAATCTGTTTCAAACAAATATATCTGAATCTGAATTTTGATTAAACATTTTCTTTCTTCATACGGTCACTAAATCATATTTTAATTTTTTTTATTTTTTAAAGTCAAAACATTATTATGTCAAAAACAGGTTTTTATATTGAAAGAGAGAAATTGCAGAAACTTTTGACCCATCTCTAAATCAATCTCTATTTTTTTTTTTTCCAATGCAAATTGGATTATCTACAAGAAGAGATTATGGAGGCCAGAGCTATGAGAGGGTTCGCTGGCAAAAACTCAGTCTGTCTTTTGATTCACCCCAGAAATTAAAAAAAAAAAAAAAAAAATCCCATAAGAGCATTTCCATTCCCATGGATGTGTGTAAACTGTCCAAAGTTACAATGTCACCTCACAGTGTATTGATTCGATAACACGAGCTCACTTTGTCCCAAAGAGCAAACAGTCGTGCCTGATTTCCGTGTTTCCTCCGTTAGAAAGAGAGCACCAGCTAACCAGACAGACCAGTGTTTCTGTCTCTGTGTACCAAGCATTAAGTGCTGTGTGTGCCTAACTGTCCGATTAATGTAATTGTTGGAGTTTTATTTCTTCTTCTTCTTCTTTCTTTTTGTTTCTCTTGTGAGAACGCGGTCTGTACTGATCTCAAAGCGATTGTGTTTGCGGTCATGTTGATTGGAATGGAGTTAATCAGGAGTTATTCTGGAAGATAGATCTCTCTTTGCCTGCGAGATTAACTTGGGCGCTCTGATAGTGTTCATTTCATGGCTCTGTGGATTTTTCTCTCTCATTGTCTTTTCCACGGTGAACTGTACTTACTTTGAGGTAACTAAGATATTAGGTGAAGTTCAGGGCAAAAGTTAATTTGCTGGGTAAATTTCAACAGTAGATTTGCTCTTCAGTATGTTGGAAGTAATTCTTTAAGAAATCTTATTATATTTTTTATCACTATTGGAATTGAAATTTTAAAAATTTCTTTTCAAAAAGATTGTATATAATAGATATTTAACAAATTTATAGCAGTATTTTAGAATGAGAATATTTTCATTAAAAATAATTAAAATCTTTACTTTTGAAAAGATAAATACTTCCAGAATTAAAAAGATTAAATGAAAAATTAAATAATGACAGAATTAAAAATTAAAATTTAATTAAATGAAAATAAAAAAAATCCCCTAAAATATAAATCAAAAATTTTTTTAAAAATTAAAAATTAAAAATAGTAATAAAAAAAAAATTAAAAAAATTAAATAAATAAAAAAAAAGTAATAAATCAGACCAAACTGGTAGTTAAAACAATGAAAGTATTTCACGTTTTTTAACACTTCGCCTATTAGGATATTAACTGTGCCCTGCTAATGCTTAATTATCCAAGCTGTTACTGTGAGAACTGCGAAGTGTGAGAATACATCTGATTCCATTACCAGTAACAGCAGGACTTTTCTTTCTATTCGTAGACTGAAATCTGAATGTCATACTACAGATTTAATAATACATTTAACTGTGCACTCTGTTAAAATACTGTCACTTTCTTCCTTGTTTTATTTACTTCTTTCTTTTTTTCTTTTTGCTTTTCTTCTTTCTTTTTTTTAGCTGTACTTTTTCTTTCTTTTTTTTATTTTTTTTTTTCTTTTGTGAATTTTCCTTTTTTCTTTTCTTCACTTTTCTTTCTTTCTTTTAGTTATATTTTCCTTTTTCCTTTTCTTATTTTTTCTTTCTTTCTTTCTTTTCTTTAATTTGGTCCTTTCTATTATCTTTTTAAATTTGATTATTTATTCATCTGTTCTTTGGCTTGTTTGCTCATAGATTAATTTTGTTTTGTTCATTCATTTTTTTCTTTCCTTCATTCAATTTCTTTCTTTGATTAAGTTTTCATTCCTTTATTTGTTCACTTTATTTATTATTTATTCCTTTGCTTATTTTTTTTTATTTCATTCATTTTATACATTTCTGCTTTCCTTAATTTATTCTTAATTCAGATTGTTTTTCTTTTGATTATTATTTTCATTTCTTCATTTCTTCCATTCATTTCTTCATTATTCCTTTTATTTATTTATCTTTGAATTATTCTTATTTTCATTAAACTCTTTGCTGCCAAAGCTAAGTACTGTATATAACCACTTTTATGATAGTATTCCAATTTTTGTTTTTAATTAAACTGTCATTTAGGGTGATTGCCCATTAAACTATAAAAACATTTTTAAAAAACATTTCCTTCTAAAACAAACCCAAGTTGAGACAAATGAGTCTATAAAAATAGTCTAAATTGCAGTGTAATACTTGATATTCCTGCTTCAGAAAATTTGTGGGATATGATGATATAAAAAATAAAATTTGATTGTGGTAGTAGTATATGATCTAGGTACTGAACTCTACTGATGAAAACACAACACTTAAATCAGAATTTCTGTGACCACTAAGGCACAGTCACTCTTCATATTGAAAAATCAAAATTGTGACAGATAGAGTAATTGCTGAAGGCATTTCAGAGGTTATTTTAGCCAATCCATCATTCATTAATTTATTTTATTTTATTTATTTAATCAGTCATTTTCTTACCTTCACACACCAAACACACACACACACACACACACACATGAATACAAACACAGACACAATAATGCACATAGTGACACACATAATTATCAATAGCATTTTGAAAACAATCATTTTTCTCTTCCACAGTTAACCAAAAAAAAAAAAAAAAAAAAAACCCCAAAAAGAATGAACAAAACAATAATAATAAAAAAACATCTTATGAAAAATTAATTTCAAAAATTCTAAAGTGGATCTCGTGAAGCATGACACATCTTTGAAGGCCTAGTTGGTTTGTGAATTTAATAACAAATGTGTATGCCAAGCTGAAGAAAAAAGAAAAAAGAAAAAAAAAGGAAAAGAAAAATAATAAAAGAATATTTCTAAAAAAAAAAAAAAAAAAAAAAAAGAAAAGCGAAAAAAAACTAAATTTATATTGATGTGAGGAAACACAATTGTTGTGACAGATCACATATTGGCACTGGATGAATGTAGCTGCCTGTTTCTCTCTCTCTCTCTCTCTCTCTCTCTCCCATACCATCTCTCTCTCTCTCTCTCCCATTCTGCAGATGTTATTGTGGCAAATGGGCGGCAAAAAGTCTTGAGGCTCTGGGAACAGCCACTGCATCAATAGGAGATAATAAGAATCATTGATGTAGGCAGAGCAGTGACAGACAACAACTGTTTTATTGGAGTACTCTGTGTCCTGCGATGACAAGCTGGTCTTCAAACTCTGACAGGTCAGTTGTAGATTAATAGTCACATTAATAATAATAATAATAATGATGATGATGATGATGATTATGTTGGTGATGATATCAATGATGATGATGATGATGATGATGCCAATAATAATAAAAATTATAATGATATTGATAATAGCAAGAGTAATAATGATGATGATGATGATGATAATAAAGGAAATGGTGGTGATAATGATAGCAATAATGATGATAATAAATGATTATGTGTGCATATGGATGTGTGTGTGTCTCTGTGTGTGTGTGTGTGTGTTGTGTGTGTGTGTGTGTGTGTGTTGCTTTGTGTGTGAGATGTATGTAAAATATGAAACAACATAAATTCCCAAAGACCCTCAAAGTATACAAAGAAAAAATGTTTTGGATTGGATTTTATGTGTAATGAGTTTTATGGGTACCTAAAAACTATTTATTAATTAGATAGAATAGGTGGTAAATTGACCAAATTTTCAGAGATAATTAATTTAATTTTTTACAAAAATTGAATTACTTTTAAAATGGAAAAGAAAATACTAATTTAAGTCAAATAAACAGATTTATTGCACACACACACACACACACACACACACACACACACACACACACACACACACCTATCTATCTCTCTGCTTCTCTATCTGTTTCTCTATTTATCAGTTTGTTTGAATTTACAAATGTTTTCTATCTGTCTGTCTTTCTTTCTCTCTGTCTCTCTGTCTCTTTGTATATATCTTTATATCTATCTACATATCAATCTATCTATCCGATTATCAATAAAATCCCCTATCTATTAATATTCACTAAGCCATTTAAAATAATCTTATCCTGACTGCATGACCCTCAGGTTTAATTAAACCATCAGAGGGTATATTATTCATAGCTTTCTAATTAACTCAGGGCTGGAACCAGGATTTGAACCCAGAATCTGCCAGCCTTCAGGGCAACATTTTGACCAATAACAGCCCGACCATCCCACCCACCCACCCACCAATGTATCTGCGAGCGACAACTGTAAATGTAATTTTGATGACCCTGCACATGAAGCGATGCATCTGAAATGGTCCATTACATATACTAATGTTTTCTCATTGAGGGAATTTCGAAGTCAATTGCATCATACAGTGGCAGTGGTGAGTGCTGTAATCCAATGTACATATCTGGCCACTTAAGTGCCTCTTCCTATGTGATGTTTGATCAGAATGCTAATTTCGTTCATTTCGCTATTGATCCAGAGTATTTTCATGTTGCCTGTCATTCTTTCACCATTTCTCCTTTGTGATCAAACTGCAATCTCACAGACAAGAGAACACAAGTTCTGCCAAGTAGCATTAAAAACTAAGTCTTGTCTGCTTTGTAATGTTAATTCTAGAATCTTTACTTTTTCTTTCTTTTTTTGTATTTTTTATTACATAATGAAGTCAAATTAGACATTCAGCTGCATCGAATGGTAGTATGAATGTTTAAGTTATTTTGATTTTATAGCTCATGATTCATTTTTCATATCACTTTGTATGAAGTTCACCCATACTTGCATACCAACTGTGCCACCAACACTATGCTACTGCTAAAATTACTGCTGGTACAGCTCTTCAGATGTTTTGAGATATTTGTTGATTCTAACTACTGCTACTACTACTACTACTACTACTATTGCTACTACTACTACTACTACTATTGCTACTACTACTACTACTACTATTGCTACTACTACTGCTACTACTGCTACTACTACTACTACTTCTACTACTATTACTACTACTACTGCTGCTACTACTACTACTACTGCTACTACTACTACTACTACTACTACTACTATTGCTACTACTACTCCTATTACAGCAGTTGATGCCAAACTATTCCTCTACAAATACTAGGACTACTACCATCATTACTACCACTATGGTTGCCACTATTGCTGCTGCTGCAACTACTACTACTACTACTACTACTACACTACTACTACTATTACTATTGCTGTTTCTACCACTAATACTACTATTACTAATACTGTTATTATCTCCATTAATAAAAATCCAATTACTCCTAATATTAATAATAATGGTAACAGTAATAACAATAAAAAAAAAGAAAAAACTTTTCAACTTAACTGAGTACCTAATTAGAATAAATCTTTCTTCTTTAAAAACTTCCCCCCCCCAAAAAAAACCTTGTTTTTAAATTAAAATCACTCCATTAACGGATGCTCTTAACATCAAATTAATGTTTCAATTTTTTAAATTATTTATTGGAAATTGAGTAATTTCCCTTTGATTTCGTTTTCTTGTGGGAACCCAAAATGTCCATGTTGTCCAGTGTTTGTAAAGAAACACAAAGAGTTTACCCTTGCTGTGTGTATATCAGAAAACAGTGTTTTAACAAACTCAGTGGCCTTCGTTCAATATTTATTACTAAAAGTATAAATATTAGTAATCAGACTGCGCCAATCAAGGCTTTTCGATGACACATTTCACTATTGATCATGGTCACTGCATGGTTGAGTGAGCAAGGAAACTGGTCAAGCATGCACGACAATGAAATAGCCATTTGAGATAAATCCATATAAATCAGAAGCAGAGATGTCCAGAAGTTCTGTCTTAAAAGCAAATTGATGTATATGTGAAATGCAATTGAAACAGAATAATGACTAATGATAATTTTAAAGAAGTGAAGGGAAATTCATATAAAGAAACAAAAAAAACAAAAAAACCCAACACACCATAAAACTCAGACAAACAAACAAACAAAAAACAGCAACAAAAAGGCACAAAAAAAAAAAAAAAAAAATCCTTCCTTCCCTCAAAACCATCATTAAGTATTAAATAATAAAAAAGACAAAAAGACAATAATGAGACTGCTTGTAAGAAAAAAAAAAGAAGAAAAAAAAAGAAGAAAGAAAGAAGCATATATATATATCTATTATCTATTTGATTTTACAGCAGCCATTAACTTAAATGTAAACTAACAACCTCAGTGGCATTCTTATCTCTTACTCATACAGTGGCTGTTTTCAGATACTCTAAATCCTTTACCACCCACTGCCACAATAAGTCATAGCCCTAAACCTGCAGATAACTGAGACTGTATCCTGTTATCAGCTTCTGTAGGAGATAATTACTAAAATATCACCACTCCTTCTAATACACTAGGACTAACATCATTTTGGACAAACATCCAAAGTTCCTTATCTAGACAGGATAGCCAAACATATATATCTGAACCTTCAGTGAATAATACCAGCAACTCTGAAATAGCTGTCAAATGATGTCAGACATAATAACATTTTTACAATTATCACAATCACTGTACCACAGTCTTCATTTTCCTTGCATTTCAGACAGAACTAAGTATTTTCAACTTCTGAAATTTCAGTTTCTATTTCTGATACAGTATATCCGTTTGGGAGAGAGTAATGTCTGACCTTCCTATATTGGGTTGTCTGCCCTTATTAATTGAGTTACGTGCTCTTGAGTTGAGGCCATTATCAGATGTCACTGAGGTAACTGTTCACTCAAATACTACTTAGTCAGTACTGTGGCATGAGGTCCAGAATTTTCCCAATCCAGAATGGTTATTTATGAATCGAGTAATGGATCAGTGTCTGACCAATTTAGACAGATTTTCTTTCTGTTCTTGACATCATATTCATGAACATTTATTTCTTATTATCTTATTTTCTTGTCTGTTTCTTCTACTGCAGCTGTGACTTCACGAATTACAGCAACCACTATTTCTATTACACCAACTTCTGCTACCACCACTACTACTACCACTGCTGCTGCTACTACTACAACAACTAATACTACTACTACTACTTTTGCTTGTGCTATCATAACAATGTAACTAAAACCATTATAACTGTCACTATTAGTACTGTTACTACAAAAAAAGTTAACTATTAATTTTTGCTTTTGATGGCATAAATATTAACAAAATTTCTACTACTTCTGCACCAAAACCACCACAGCCAATACTGCAACTATCCTACTATTTGTCTACTGCAACTATTACTACTACTACTAATGATACTACTATTAATGTTACTTCCATCACTACTACTATCTTCACTACCACCACTATAACTACCACACCACAATTATTTGTAGTTTTAATGCTAGCAGTGTTAGTATACTACTATTTTCACTAAAACAACAACTAAAGCTGTTATTTCTATTAATACCCCTTCTTGCACTGAATCACTAGTGTTATTACAGTATTTAAAGTTAGCTGTAGAGAATCTAACAGAGTTTGTACAAGGTTGTGAACTTTGCCTGACACTCAGTACCTGATAACTTTATTTCCAACTAACCACAGTTAGTCAGTTTACAGCAGATTGTACTTCACTGATGGAACATTTGTTTGCTGATCTGTCTTCCTCAGTTTGTTCATCAAGTTATTTTCCTCAGACTTGCCAAACTGCTCCTTGCTGTGGTTTCTGTGTAGCGTTTCTTTTTGTTTAGAGATACTCATTTATACAAACACAGACACACAAAAGTACAAAGTGTGTATATGTGTCTATGTATGTATGTCTGTGTGTTTGTGTGTGTCTGTATGTGTGTGTATGTGTATACACACACTGACAGAAAGACATACAGAGGCAAACATACACACAACAAGAGAAAAAGTTTAACCATGAAATAAGACACAGTTTCTAATACTTACTGAGAAATAGAAAGTGCAAAAAAAAAAAAAAAAAAAAAAAAAAAAAAAAATCTTGAAAGAAATGTCTGGCTTACTTCAAAGATCTGAACTTAGTTGAGCCACTGATCTATTTAATGGAGCAGAAATGGAAATTTCTCAAAATGACAGTCAGTTGTAACTTATATGTCTCTTAAATGAAGTCATTTTTAGAATCAGACAGGACTTTAATTTGCAAGGACATTCTGACATGAGATGCTAATTTTGAAAATCTGTGCAAAGAACTAAGTATAGATCTAATGTAATTGTTTGTTTACAAAAATAGTCTAAACAGATTTAGTATGCTTAAATGCTATTGTTAAGTTGGTGATTAACCTTTATTAATAATAAAGTGTGATGATTAAAAAAAAATCAAACATCCTGATAATGCTTTGGAAACTAATGTTTCTTCTTTAGTGGCATGTTGTTATACACAAAAAAGCAAAAATAAAAATAAATTAAAATAAAATAAAATAAATAAATTAAACAAAAAAACCCCAAAAACCCCATAATTATATAATAAAATTGGTGAATCTTTTGCTACTAATAAAGTAAATTGAAGATTAGAAAATCAAGTTCCTGATATTCTACTGGAATTTGATGTTTTTCCTCTTTAGTGTAATGACATTATAAACATAAAAATATGCTCAAAATTTTAAAAACTTGTGAACTAAGAAAATCATTGCAAAATTGCAAGTTCTCAATCTGTCTAAATTTGTTTATTGGTTCCTTTGTTCTTAACATCAAAGATGCACTTTTGAAAAGTTGTTGTACTTTTACAGCCAAGTGTTTACATAGGTAATTTATCTTTATTATTTTTCAATTCAGTGATTTTAAATGTATTTCATTTTGATTCCATTTGCTATGTATTTAATAATTTAATTTTTAAAAACTGAAATTTGGATATAAATAAAAGAATGTTAAATGCACACACACACATTCTCTCTCTCTCTCTCTCTCTCTCTCTCTCTCTCTCTCTCTCTCTCTCTCTCTCTCTCACACACACACACACACACACACACACACACACACACACACACACACACACACAGATGCATGGAAACTAATGGATTACTCCCAAACACACCAAATAATTCTTATATCCTGGCCTAAATGAAGAAACATCAATTTAATTT
The DNA here is from genome assembly GCA_012295275.1 of Chrysomallon squamiferum. Classification (NCBI taxonomy): domain Eukaryota; kingdom Metazoa; phylum Mollusca; class Gastropoda; order Neomphalida; family Peltospiridae; genus Chrysomallon; species Chrysomallon squamiferum. Next base: position 25,079,830 of record CM022679.1, read on the forward strand.
CAATTCCAAAGATTACTTTTTGCCGTTTTCAAAAGGACAGCCATTTTTATGTGACTCCCATTATGTTTGAAATACCTCCTTGATGGCTGATCTCGCACTATATATATCAACAAGTGTGTCTGCTGTGTCAAGTAATCACAGAACTGAAGAATCACTGATGGTTTTTCTCAAGCTGTGGTCTTCTCTTTGTTCTGTACAAATGATACTTCTCTGAGATAAAAAAGAAAAAGTCTAATTAGACTTTTTGGTGGTCTGAGAGATTCCATTATTTTTAACAAATAACTGTACTTTAGATAGTCTGGCCTTGAGGACAGCTTACAGTCTAACATGAAGGACATAGTCTGGATTCATGAATAACATTATATCTAAATTCATGAATGACTTGTAGCTGAAATTCATGAATGATTTGTAGTTTAAATTCATGAATGATTTGTAGCCTAGAATCTCAAATGCCTGATGGTCTGGATTCAAGAATGTCTTACAGTTTGAATTCATGAACAGTCTGCCTTTGGGATTTTTTTAACGAGATTTATAGTCTGAATTCAAGAATGACTTACAGTTTGAACTCATCAATGATTTATAGTCTGAATTCAAGAATGACTTGTAATCTGGGGCTATGACTGAAATACAGTCTGGATTCATCAGTGTTTTTGTAGTTTGGTTTCAGTAATTACTTATAGCCAGAACTCAGGAATGACTCATAATTTGAAATCAAGAATGACTGTTTTGTAGACTCCACTCAGCTATGTCTTGTAATGTGCTGTCTAGAATGAATTACTATTGTGGCTTGAAAGGATTTTTATTAAGAATTGATTAATTAAAACTAACATTTGATCTCAGACTAATTTATACTTAGCAGCAAATGTTTTCCTGTGTATCAAAAGGTGTATTTTGAAGTGTTCATGTTGCTGATTGTTTATTTTTGACAGCTGTCTTACCATTTCTAGTTGTAAGATCATCTGTAATAACCATTAACGATAAACTATGTGACACTTTTACTAAGCAAACATTTTCATTCATTCATTCATTCATTCACCCACCCATCCATCCATCCCATTCATCTATTCATTTTTGTTTCTATACTTACAGCCATTGATAATTTTATTCATGGTTTTTAATTAATCTGTCCATGTCTTTGTTTCTTCATTTATTTCATTCATTCTTTTATCCATCCATCCATCCATTGATCCATTTATTCATTCTATTATTCTTTCAGTTACATATAACCTAAACCATTAAACAGTGGTATATCCACATTCAAAAAAAATGAACATGTTTTAAATAAACAGTTTTATATTGCCCCAATATGCAGATTTAGTTATCTTATTTATTTTATTTTTATTTTTTTTTTTTTTTCCTCTAGAAGAAATTGCACTTTGTTTCAAATTTTCAGAGAATATTCCCAACACAAAACATCACTTTTCAGGAATTAACCATTTCTGACAAAATTTGGACAAAAAAGACAAATGTATGACCACCACTGGTCAGCCTACTGGGACATGAACAATGTAATCTGCAGTGAAGACTTTTAATATCAGCCAAGTACATTTTCTTGTTTCAGGCATCCTCTGGCAGGCAAATTGTGAAAGAAAAAAAAAAAAAATATCATATTTTGCAGGCAGAGAGTCTTGGAATGATGTTGTTCAAGAAAAAAAAAAAAAAAATTAGAAAATACAAATTAAGTGAAGAAGAGGATTATATGACGTTTCGAAAAGAACATTTTGGCCAGTCAATTGAAATAAAATGAAACAGTGCAGTTTGCTGGAAACTAATTTTTTTTTCTGCTTGAACAGAGATATTAATTTTTATCTTTGATAATTCCACTTTGATTGCTCCAGGTGTTGTTTTGGTGAAGAGAGTGGTTTTTTTTTTTTTTTTTTTTATTAATTTTAATTTTAAACAAATTATTGAAATAGAGAGAACTGTTAAAGTACTTGTGGGAAATCAAAGAATGTTGTATAATTTGTCTGATCTTTGTTTTTTTCTCAAAAAAAAAAATAAAGATGCATGAAAAAAGATTACTTGCTGCAGTAGCTTAGTATGAGTTTCTTCTTCCAGAATTCGTCATTATAAAAATTTGATGACTTTAAATAAAAGGCATATTCAGATATTCATCAATGCTTGCCTCCTTTTCTCCATCCAATCATCCATCCATTATTATCCTTCCTTCCCTCACTCCATCTGTCCATCCATCCCTCCCTCCATCCATTCATCCATCCATCATCCATCTGTTATCAATCTATTCTTCCCTCCATCACTCCATCCACCCAAACATTTATTCATTTATTTGTTCATATAGTTATTTAGCTGTACTCACTCACCCACCCACTCACCCACTCACTCACTCACTCACTTTCTCTTTATCCACCCACTAACTCACTCACTTACTCACAGACATGTTCAGAAGTGATGAGGTGTATGTATGTTTAATGAAACCTTGCTGAGATGTGTGGACACGGAACTGGCCCCACTCTAAGTTTTTTTATTACCAGTTGAGCAGCAGACCGCGTAATCTTTGATAAACTGTACCTTGGTAAATTGGCCCGAACAGGAAACAAACCTGACAAGCCCACCATGATGGCTTGATTCTTGTCATGTGACATGCAGCACTGAGTCACTGCTGAAAAACAAGCATCGATAAATGCTGAATCAGAGTTTAATGGTATTGTAGATATACTTGTATTAGAGTTCATTAGTGGTGCCACATAAATGTGCCTGTATTAGAGTTCAGTGGTGTTTTAGATGAGCATTGTGTTTGGTTGTTGTAATGTGATTCTAGAATCTATAATTAAAAATGTTTAAGCACTCCTCTTGAACTGTTTTAGCACAAATGCTTTCATGGAACTGTGGTACCTTAGAGACAGTACATTGGTTGTTGTTTATAGAGAGGAATTGTCAACACTATAACAATAGGCACTATACTAAAAGTACAACTATTGTTTAAGACACAATCACTATTCTGGAACTGTTGTGTTATAGAAACACAGTTTACAAAATCACAGCTGAATGACTGTTGTTCTGTAGAAATTATTGTAGAAAATGCTGAACCATACATCCATAGAAAATAATCCAAACATATACACATCCAAACACATTTCCAAAAAAAAAAAAAAAAAAAAAAAAAAAAAATCCAAAAAAAAAAAACTGTTAGCTTCATTATCAAACATGAAAAATAACAATTTTCATTATTTCACTCCCGCTATAGTAAACCTCGCAGACAGATATTTTATTTATTTCTCACTTGGAAGCAAACTACATGTATTTCAAATTAGTTAACAGATTCTACATAATTGCTTTGTCACTTTGCGGAACACAGACAGACTTCGTTTCCGTTGGTAAATGGCATCTTTAGCAGCACAGAGCGGCAAGCGCCATTGTCCGAGGGTCCAAGACAGTCGACTCCGCGATGCCTGCCGATGTCCCATGTGCATACATGCTGGCACAAAATGAATGAGGTCTTTCTGTGCCAATTTGCCTGCCACTGTGTTATGCTGCTAATGCTGTCTGAATGAACTGGATAATAAAACAAATTGAGAAATATGGTGATAGGCAAGGGAAAGTAAACACATTAGGAACAGTTTTCTTGTACGTGTTGTGTGCAGCAGGCTCTTTCTCCTTTTTTTTTTTATTTCTTCCTCGTGTTTTTTTTTTTTTTTACTTTTAGTGATGGGGAGAAAGATTGGTTTGGCAAGAGACTACAAGGTTGTTTGATAAGAAAGCAGTTGTGAAAATATTGAAATTTGATTAATAATTATATGATTATAGGTTCTGGGTTATAGTGTTCGAACTTGTAAGATTCTCTCTCTCTCTCTCTCTCTCTCTCTCTCTCTCTCTCTCTCTCTCTCTCTCTCTCTCTCTCTCTCTCTCTCTCTCTCTCTCTCTCTCTCTCTCTCTCGTGTCTTTTATAACAAAAAAACCCAAAACCTTGTTTGGATGTTGGTCATCTTTATCTCATTTCATTTTACATTTGTATTTATCTATCCATCATTGATTCAGTACAAAAACAAAATACTACATATTTGTTCTACTTCTTATTTATCTGATGTCAATCCTTTAAGGTCCATGTATCTGTACTATGGATCACTTCATCCATCCATCCATCTGTCCATCAATCCATCCATCCATCAATTCATCCATTCATTCACATATTCATTCATCTCTTCATGCATCCATCCATCCATCAATTAATCCATCTATCCATCCATCAATTCAACCATTCATTCACATATTCATCCATATCTTTATGCACCCACCTTTTGTCGTTCTGACAGCTGCATTATCTGTCCATGCATCCATCTATCTATCTGTATATATATATATATTCTTATCCGTTTATTTATCCATCCATCAGACAAGAAATTTACTTTTATCACTGTAGAGAAAGTGTAATTAAGCATAATTGTAAGAAATCAGTTGTTTGTGCATTAACATGCTTGTAACTCATTATTTAATCACATTTCTGTCACAGCAAATTCAAATTTGATGTCCATGGCTAGTAATAAACACAGTTCCTAATCCCAGCTGATTTGCAATAAAAACCAAAAAGTGAGTTAATTTTTTCATTATATATTTTTTTTTGCTGTATAAATATTTATGTTAGAACTGGTAGTTAACCTTTCCAATTGCATTTTCATGTGGCTATAAACCAGTCCATCCTTACATCCGTTCCATCCCACTGGAACATAAGGTATTAATAAAACAATAGCAAGTATTAATGTGTCTGTGAAATATGACTTGAAGATAATGGACTGTGATATATTATTATTATTATTATTATTTATTTTTCTGTTTGGTGGATATTGTCTGTGTGTCTTGGTGACATAGCAGTTAGGTCATTTTTCCTAGAATCTGCAGGATCTGGGATCACTTCTCTGTACAGATACCACTACAGATATATGTCCTGACTTCTAACTCTAACAGAACAATAGCATTGCTGGATTATATGCCTAAACCTTTATATTTGGACCTTCACTGAATATAGGTCTATTTTGTATGGTTGACTGAATGATTGTGCTGCTTACTGAAAAATACAGGAATGGCTCTGTTCAATGATATATGTGTTAGACAACACTTTCAGATCTTAGAGTAAAGATGGGTTTAAAGAGTTTTGTAAACTGATTACTTAGATATATTTTATTTAATTTGCATAAACTATGCATCTAGATGTGTATGTATATGTATGTATATGTGTGTGCTATTTCATTTATTCCATGATCTATACATTAATTTTTGTCACATTCAAAATTATAAAATGGCACATGGTCTTTGGCTTCTATTTTGTATGTAGGATTCAAAATAACTATTTTTTTCTCACAATTCCTTGTAATTTGTTCTGTGAGTTCTTAGATAAGCTATGCAAACAAGAATCATTTTATAAGATATCCCCACTAACACGGAAACACATATCACAGCATTTGATGTAACAGTAACTGAGCACTAAATCTCAAAGAAAAGAGAAATATTCACCATTAAGGAGAACTCATCCTGTGAACTAACATTTCTGTTGTAAGTTTGCCCAACAACTGTGATAGGACTGTTTCTCTTTCTTTCTTTCCTTTCTTTCTATCTCTTTTCTTTTTTCTTTCTTTCTTTCCTTCCTTCTATCCTCCTTTCCTTCTTTTATTTATTTATTAAAATAAATGAATGAATAAATAAAAAAGTAAAGAAAGTCAGAAGGAAACAACCTAAAATGGGACACTAATTAGAATTGATCCTGGAACCTATCACTCATTTCTCTTAAAACCCATCCAACCTTTGACTGGCTTACCAGTATTCTCACTCTTGCATTTGGACGTCTTTTTTCTTCCTTTTTTTTTCTTCACGTCTGATACCATAATGTTTCACTATCAAAGAGCAGACAAACAAAAAGAAAGAAATAAAAAAAAAAAAATTAAAAAGGAAACATTTTCTTGTTTTCTCGTGATCTCTTAAGTGGGCAAACAGCAGATACTTCCAGTGAGGAAACCAGACATCAAAAGGAAAAAGAAAAAAGGTCAGAACTTGGAAAGATGCGAGGAGAAGAAGAAGCAGGTTAGACACACACCTGGACAGCTTGCCAATGGTTATAATACCTGCTGAGCGACCACACCTGACACACACATCAAACAGCGATACCTGAAGGAGATTAACATTAAACATACATAAATCAATGCGGCCGTGTGGATGTAAATATTCAGTTTGCAGGTGGATAAACAAGTCAGGATTTTTCAGGGTCTCAGACTGCTTTGATAATTAAACTGTTTTGTGGATCTCACATTTCTGGCAATATTCTACACTGCTGTAAACATTTTTGATGTTACCACGTCCTAAATCTTTTGAGAAAATTTTGAATAGTTTTTGTAAACTCTTTTGTTGTTCAGTGATATATAATGTTTTAATAATTATTATTATAAAAATATATACCATACTGCTGTAGATGTTATCGGTGTTCACTATGCCAGTACCTTTCTAGGAAATATTGTATAGTAGAGTGAACTCTTTTTCTGTTCTAAGGTTTACACTGTTTTAATCAGTTAAATTATTATTAAGTGATAAATTCTATATTTGTGTAAATCTTGTTTGTGTTCCTAGGTCAGAAACTTTTTGGTAAATATTGTGTAGTACAGTAAACCGATAATTTCTGTTCAAAGATCTTTAATGTTTGTATAATTAAACTGTTATATAGGTCTAAATTCCTTACCTCTGTGTATGTTTATAGTCTTACTAGACACAAACCTGTTGGGAAATACTGTATGTATTGTAAATCCATTTGTTGTTCAAAGGTCTGTGGTGTTTTGATAATTACACCTGTTACAAAGAGGTTAAACTTTTATCAGTATTCTTTGGAGTGTTGTAAAACTATTTAAAGCTATGAAATCTGTACATTACTGAACTTCACTGATAATTAATTTTAATGTTAAATTATATTCTGACATCTTATAGTCATGGAAAACATCTATATTTAAAGGTGTTAGGTTTTCAGGAATATTTTACAGTGCTTTATAAACATTAGCTGTTGTAGTTTTTATAATCTGTGTCTTATATTTGTGAGAATATTGTACAGTGCTTTAAAGCTATTTGCTGTTTGTGGTCTTTACAGCTCTCGACTTGATGGTTTAGAGAGATTTAGTTTTTGTTATGACCTTCATTTGTGTACAGCTTTATTCCATTTTCTGCATGTATTTATAAGACATATTTTAATGCTTACACCAGTTGAAAAGGTCATTCAGATTCAGCTGAGAGTTTTAAAAATATATTTGGTAACATATTACTAAGTACATGTAAATCTTTATAAAATAACTTGTTTGAAAGGTCATTCAGAACTTCTGGTTATTTCCTCATTATGTGACAGATTATTATAATCAGAGAGTCTCATATAATGACATTATCAGTATATAACAGAACAAACATAACACAATTTTATCATTGAAAATCATCCACCATCTAAATTGATCTATGCTAAACCGAAATTTCTGTTAATAAAAAAAACTTTGCAGTACTCTTTCTGGTAAAAGCTTAAAACAGGCTTGTATTTGTATGAAGAAAAAATTTACTGCTTTTATAATACTTTTTATGCAAGGTTTGTATTAATGTATGAAGAAACTTTTTGTATTCCTTTTTGATATCATTTTACTGTAACATCACCAATCTTTCTGGTACACCTCTAAATATTTTTTTCTAATCATTAATTTTTATATTTGTTATAAAGTCAATATGCAAAACTTGTAATAATAAAAAAAGAAATTTTTTGAAACTTAACTGATTGTTTTCAATATTAAAAAATATTTCTTATTAAAAAATCTATGAATGAGTTCATTCCAAAAAAAAGTAAATAAAATATTCCAGTTTCCACTATTATCAAACCTCATTATTAAAGCCCTCTTAAGATACCAGACAGAAATGTGTCATGGAGAGGTGGTTGTAATATGGAGTAAAAACATATAAGTGTTTTGTTTTGTTTTGTTTGTTAAATTAACAACATTACTAGTTGACACTGTGACCACGCTGTTGACAAAACGATGTTGTCCTAATCACATGTGTTAAAGCAACAACACAAGACAAACATGGTGTTTGATGTCAAAGGGATCAGCCAGGCACTTAGGAGGACATTAACAAAGAAGAAAACAAACAGACTGGTTCTCAGTGCTAGTGTCGATAGACTGGTACAGTGTGCGGCTGCCAACATTCACCTGGACTCCTTCCAGATTAAACTTAACTAGAGAAAGTTTAAAACTCTGTTGTTGTAAAAGACAGATAAAAACTCTCTCTGGTTTTTATCTCTGTTTTTGTAAAACCAAAACAAAATCTTGTAGCTGTCAAAGACCAAATATTTTCATAATATACTGATTCAGTTTTTTAAAAAAAAAAAAAAAAAAAATCATTTCATTTTGTATTTAACCTTTTGGTGACTATTCACAAAGAAGGTGAAAATGAAAAAAAGAAAAGAAATTTTTTTTTAAAAAAATTAAAAGAAAAAGAAAGAAATGGAACAAAAAAAATTCAAAAATGGTTTCATGCTTTATGATTTTAACATATGTTTTTGTCAAAAAAAAAATTAAAAATCATCTTTCCATTTTATGTAAATTTGTTTAACTTAAATTTGTATTCAACCTTTCAGTGAATATTCACAAAGAATAAAAATGGGGAAAAGATTTAATAAAAAAAATTTGGAAATGTTTCATGTTTTATGGTAAATGTTAGGAATATTATCAACATTATAGAACAGATTGAGGAATATCAGAACATTTAATCATTTAGGACACATAATAGAATATTACAATATTTTAACATTTAGGACACATTACAGAATATTACAATATCTAAACATTTAGGACACATTAAGGAATATTACAATATCTAAGCATTTAGGACACATTATTTATCTCCTATTATAGGTTTTTTATTCTCTGACATTTTGATGCATTTTTCCTCTGGCTATTACATGTAATTTAAATCTTATTCAAATGGCGACTATAACAGAGCATGTGTCATGCGCCAATGCTTGATTGAGTAGCTGAGTCGTTGAATTCGCAGCAAGAAATCACTTGATGTATTGTCGTTTAATTTCAGTGTGATGACCTTTTGAAATACTTGATATTAGGCTCAAGGGCTCAGACACAACAACATATTTTTTTTCAAAGTTTTCTTCTTTTTTTTCATTTCTTTTTCATTTTAAGTTTTTGTCTTTACTTTTTTAAAATTTTAAGATTTTGCATTGTATATATATATATATATATATATATATGCAGATTATAGTATTATGAAAAATTTTTGTCTTTACTTTTTAAAAAATTTTAAGATTTTGCATTGTATATATATATATATATGCAGATTATAGTATTTTGAAAACTATTTTCTAGCATGTGGTTTTTGGAAACAACTCTTGTTAGTTTTAATTTAAGTAGTTGTTATATTTAAATTACAACAACATTACCAGTATAGTTAATATTATTTTTATTTCTAAGTAATAAATGAAAATTTTTATCCAGCATAAAATCTGAATGAATAAACAAAACGCTTTTTAAAAATTAATAACTGTTTGATTTTCTAATGATAACTTTGTTATTAGTAAACCTGTTTCTACAACATTAGGTTTCTTTTGGCAACTTACAAAGTCCATATTTAAATTTTATATAGTTACCTGTAGACAGGGAAACACATTCCATGACTTTTGATAAACAGCCTTGAAGGACTGGGTGGAATGGGAAATGGCCCATTGTTGTTGCCCTACAGAGCTACAAGTAACTCCATGTAGAATTTTCATGGTACCATTGATGTTTAGAGAATTGGAGCATATAGAATTTTAAGAAAAAAATCCCATAAATTATGACCTTTTACTGACATCCTTTTAATGAGTCTCTTGCTATAAATCATCTTGTTAATCTTCTGTTGTCGCTTTGATTTTTTTTCAGTGTTTTGCTTTTTAAATTGCTTTTAAATTACATTTTTTCCACCCACTGCTCTTTAAATTATAATCTCTGAAGTGATTTATTAACAGTTGTTGTTGTTGTTGTTAACATTCTACAACCAAGGAGTGGGTTGTAGAGTGAAATGACATGCTGCTAAAGTGGAAACTGATGGATTGTTGAATCAGTATTTTGACTGATTGCTCTTTAAATGGTTTCCAGTTCCAACAGTACTTCAAGAGTGGTGTACTAAATGTACTGGTATGCTTACTTTTCTATTTATAGAATCAAGTTCATAAAAAGGGTCTCTTGCTGCCACTGGTAAAAGTAGCCTTGCTGTGGTTGCTTTAGACTCCATCTTTCAAATAATCATTTACAAAATTTTATAATCATGAATATAAAAATTGTTACAGTATCAGTATCATAAAGCAATTATTCTTTCCGTCATTCTTTCATTTTATTTATTCATTTTCCCATCCTTCCTTCCTTCATTTTTTCATTCAGTCCTGTCATTTATTATTTGTTTAATTTAATCAGAAAATTACACATACACACAGGTATCAAATGTTATAAAATCATTAAAAATAAACTACATAATAATGCAAAAACAAATTCCTTAGAAATAAAATAAAACTGACAAAACTGTTTTGCACAAGAATATATTAATCTTTTAGGTAAAATGTAACTCTGATATCTAAAAAAACAACATCTTAAATTTGTTTATAATTTAGTCATTTTTATACATATCTTACTAACATAAATATTTTTTTTCTATCTCAGATTTGTTTATAATTAGGTAATGTGATATCTGCAATCCATTCTTTTTTTTCTATTCAATGTGAATTTAATGACAGATTTTGAACCACGTAAAGAATATTATTAGATGAAAATCGCTTCTTAATCATTTCTATTATCCAGGCAGTAAGTGCTGCTATTTGCATAACACAAATGATTCCTGTACACAGAAACTTCAGAGCTGTAGCAAATCAACTTTTTATAGTATTGACTGCCACAGAATCCAATCTGGTCCCCATCTGAAATAACACATTTTGAAAGATGTCCCAAAGAGAATAGACTGAAAATGTTTTGGTTGACTTCTAAATTTTTTTTTTAAGTAAAAAGAACATGTTTGAGTTAAGGAAGTATTAAGAAAAGCAGATGGATGGATTATAAGGTTATACAGATTTTTTTTAAAAAGACCAAAAACTTATACAATTTTGTATTATACATAGTTATTATACATGCGTATAACTGAATATTTAATTAACACACACACACACACACACACACACACACACACATACACACACACACACACACACACACACACACACATCAGTTATAATCTTATACTCCTTTAGCTGCTTCAAAGCTGAGATAAAAATAATTTTTTGTTTTATTAATTTTTTTTATAATCATAAAAACAAATTTTAGTGTACTTTTCTATGTAAAAGAAGAAACATAACATGCTTTATTTTTATTTTTATTTATTTTTTAACATTATTACCAAAATTGTCAGGAAGAAGGTCATAAAACATCTTTTATATTTTAAGTCTGAAAACAAAAAAAAAAAAATAAAAAAAAAATCCAGCTGAAGTTTTTAACCAGATTGATTTTGTTTTGCATTACAGTGACAATAAAATATTGCAAACTATGGGAAAAAAACGTTAATAAAAAAAAATATAATATTGTTAAATCGCAGATCATGTTATAAATAGTTAACATCATCGATTGGCAATGCCTGTTAGAAAAATATAAATATTTTAAAAAATCAAATTTCCATTCATATCCCATATGAGCTATCATTATTTATCTCTAAAAGTGCAGTTGTTAAAAATTCCTAAATTGGATAAATTTGTATCATGTATCATAAATATATATTTTTATTTTTTTTGATTAGAGAATTGATTCATGAATTGCAATACATTATACATAATCACTGTCATACAGAAGCTGTAAAGACATTTTATCATGATTGCTATAATCATTGTGATGTAGTTTTTTGTTTTTTTAAAATTAATTTATGATGTAATCTCATTCTCTTAACTGACATGGATGAACATAAAACAACTAAGCTGATTGTTCTTCAGATGCTTATGAAATTATAACATGCATATATTTGTTTAAATTAGAGAATTGATTCGTAAATTGCAATACATTTTACATAATCGTTACGGTACAGAAGTTGAGAAGAAATTTTATTATCACTAACAAGTCTGCTGTCGGCAAAACTTAATAAAGAGCTCTAATATTAACACTCAGTTGCCAAGCCTAGAAAACTGTTATTTTTTTTTTTTTAAGAATTCTCTTTACATTATGTAATCTAATTCTCTCTATTGGCAATCAAAAACAAACCAAATGATCATGTTGGGAATTTGCTCAAATATGGTTTATAAATTATGTTTTAATAAAATGGCAAAAGACTGAAAGGAGAAAGAGGAGTTTCATTTTGATGTCAAATTATACACATATAAAATATGGAACCAAAAGAAAGGAACAATTTTCTTTTAATTTATTTTTTGTTCAGCAGCAGTATGAAAATCTCTGTACAGTTGATTGTGTGCTAAAATAATTTGCTTTTTGAGTTCATATTTCCATGAATGTCAAAAAGTATTAACTTTACTTTTGTTATGTGAAAAATTAAATAAAGAATTTTTTTTTTTCTAATTTTGAAAAACAAAATAAAAAATTTAATTATTATTTATTTTTTTTTGTTAAAATTATGTAATATACCATTATTTTTGGAAATGGTTGAATATTATCAAATAAAAGAATTTAGTAGAACATCATTTTAGAGCTTTATAATTTAACAGAACATCATTGTGGATTTTTATAATTTAATAAAATGTCGTTGTGAAGCTTCAGAATTTAATAGACATATTTGTGGATCTTTACAATTTAATAGGATGTGTTTGTGGATCTTTAGAATTTAATAGGATGTCTTTATGGATCTTTAGAATTTAATAGGATCTTTGTGGAACTTTACAATTTAACAGGATGTGTTTGTGGATCTTTAGATTTTAATAGGATGTCTTTGTGGATCTTTAAAATTTAATAGGATATCTTTGTGAATCGTTAGAATTTAACAGGATGTCTTTGTGGAGCTTTAGAATTTAATAGGATGTCATTTTAGAACTGTGGTAATGTAAAGAGAATTATTAAAAAATAACAGTTTTCCAGTCTTGGCAGCCGAGTGTTAATATTAAAGCTCTTTATTAAGTTTTGCCGCCACCAGATTTGTTAGTGATAATATCTGATTTCGCTCTTCATATAACTCGTCGATTTTTCATAACAGTCAGTGGAGGTGACCTAAGTATGCAGTGAGGAAGAATAATGGGCCACATTTCAGGCCTTCCTTATTGATTAGAATCTTCTTTTGCTCAAAGACCCACTCACTGTGAAATAGCTGACAATTATTTTTTTTGCTTCTACTAAAAGTCACCCTCTCTCAGAGAGTTCCTTTCATCTCTGGCGACCCTGTTGCATGCCAAGACTCTTTCAGCCTGCGACCCATCAGCGTATTTCACCGTGATTGTTCCTAAATCACGCTGCGACTTGATGGTATGTGCAGAGATACTGTCAGCTTGTTTCTTGTCTTCGTCATCTCCTGACAAACATACCTAAATCTCGTTCCGACTCCACCGTACAAATGGCTCATAAAGTTTGGATAATATCTTCATTTGAATCCCTGCTCCTCAATCGTTAATCATCTCCTCGCAATCGTTGACTCATTTTTGTCCTCTTCTCTGTTGTCAATAACGGCCGATGTTTGTCACTGAGGAAGGATTCAGTCTGTTACAATTGTGTCCGTGTGATAGGATCAGAGAAACTCGGCTGTGATTAACTGTCTTCACACACACACACACACACACACACACACACACACACACACACACACAAAGAACAGACAGCATGAATAGCTCAATCTTCCAGTCTTTGCTGGACTTTGCATTGGTCATACAGTGAAACTTGTTCAGTTAGAGATACAAATCTCTCCATCTTTACTCGACATTGTGCTGAAATGCTAATTTAGGAAAATTGTATAAAACTTCAAATAGATTTATACATTTCACTTTCAATCTTTGTCAGGCATTATATTGGCCATATGTTATAAAACTTCTTCAGATAGACATATATGTGTCAATACTTCTTGGAAATTATACTGAATTGCTAATTTTGTAAATTTTCAAATCATCTCAAAACAGACTAATTTATAATTTATAATTTCTTTTTCAGTCTTTGCTGGATATGACATTCTGTAAAATTCTGTAAAATTCTGCAAGTAGACTTACACATTTTGTTTCATACTTTGCTAGGCATTTCATTTCTCATTTTAAAAGTACTGCAATATTTCTTTAATATATTTAAACATTTCTCTTTCAGTCTGCAATGAGTTATACCCCATCTCCTTTCAGTTTTTGCACTGGTAATTTTGTAAATACTGTAACACATCATCAAACAGACTTGTACATCTCTTTCTCTCTCACTTAAATATCATAAAAATGCCTATTTCATCTCTCTTTATGTCTTTGTCAGACATTGTATTGTGCTGTGCCTTGTGAAAGTAGTTGAAAAGTCTCTATTATATATGTCTTCATTATCATATGCTGTAGACACTCTGGAGTGGTCTGTGGTTTTGGTTGATTGCTAACCTGAAGAATAATTGACTGCCAGATCAGTTATTCATGATGCTGGCTTTGAGTTATTACCAATTCCAAACAGTACCTCTTGGCTGTTTACAAAGAGTGCAGTGTGTTTGTTATATTTGATTATATCACAAATGAGGAATTGTTAAATTTTTTTTTTTTTTCTTAATTTATTCTAGACATTAAATATATGATATTCTCAGAGAAAATTCAACACCCATAAATTTCTGAGCATTTTTCCATTGTTGTTCCATTTTTCCATTATGGTGGTCTAAAACCATATCATAAAATATATATGTATATATTAAAAAAAATAAAAAAAGAATTTGGATCATATGATGTAACATATTCTATCACTGGCTGAAGTATCAAACTCATATTAATCACTTTTTATTGTAGCCATTGTTGGTATTACTTTTATTTGTGTCTGTGTGTGTATGTACACACATAAACACACACAAACACACACAGACACACACAGACACATACACTTTAATAATTTTAACATATGTTATCTCAGCCTTTGTTCTGTGATTGTAACCTGTTTGTAACCTGTTCAGTTAATCTATCAGAGATATTATAATGTTATCTAGTCTGTTGTCAGAATGCATGTATAAACTAAATTCACTGGTTTGATAACCTGCAGATATAGGTAAAATAATAATTACTGTCCATTTTATTTTGATTATCAGTAAAAAAATCTTTGATTATCAATTAAAAAAAAAAAAAATCAATAACATTGATAACTTCACATTGATGTAATCTGTAATATTTAAAATATTAGTACAAAATCTGTGATACCTCATCATCATAACCACAAACAAGTATAATTCTGAATACTTGTTAAAGGACTATTTATATTTTTATTAATAAAATACTTTTAAAATTGATCTAACACTAACACTCCGTTGATGTATATAACGGATATATGTGATATAATAAAACAAATTCCTTTCTGATATTAGTTATGTGGTTTGAACATGATAACTATTGATCTGCACCAATTGTACTCAAGATTATTAAAAAAAAAAAAAAAAAAAAAAAAATAAATAAAAGAAAAAGAAATCAGAAATTGACAAATGATGCACCTCCCAATCTCAGCTATCATACAGACAGAGAAAATAAAATGAAGGAATCACTCATTTTGATAGACTCAAACTTTGCAAGGAAGCGATCAGACGTCGCTGTTTCATGAAGTATGTGGCCAGATGACAAAGTCAGCGAAGTCAACGAAGCACATTGAAGCAGTCTTGAAGCTGTCTTTGTTACCGCTTAGAACAGAGCAATTTCAATATGGTTGTCTTGTTCGGCTTGTGTGGAGAGAAATGGCCACTTTTCTCTCGGTCGTTACTGGAAGAGTTTGCTCTCCCTGTTTGCTGTAATCTTCGCTGCTGGCTGCTTTATGGTTGTTCTGTTGGTTTAGAGGCTTTCTAATGAGATTATTTCACTGTTAGTAAACAAAGATTTGCAAGTGGGAGAAGAAGAGTGTAATACAGACTGATGATTGGTACAAATAGAGTGAACGCCAAGTTCTGATTAAAACGAAAAAAGAAAAATGTGTTTTTCCGGTTTGTTTAAAGTCACCGTTTTTTCTTACAGAAAGTTTATTGTATGTGATTTGATGTACTGTGTTTTTGAAGATTTTTTAAAGTATCAGTTTCTGTGCATTCAAAAGTTCTTTATCATTCTTTAAATATATTTTGTGAGACATTTTCAATAAATGTGGTGTTGAGATTTCACTGAATATGTGAATAAATGCAGATGCTGTGATTTTTATTGAATAAATGCATTTACATTGCTATTAATATAGATAATATTCAATCATTTCATTTAATAATTTACCACAAGTAAGTGAAACTTCTAGTTTCAGTAATCATTATCTTCATAAGAACATCATGTACTCATCATGATCAATATAATTGTTACAATATTCTTTATTATCTTGTTCTCACTGTTGTTAAATGATTTAAGCAGCTGTTACTCTTTTTAAAGGTTTTATCAGATTATACTAAGACAGCTGTATAAACATATTAATGGTGATAGCACTGGCAAAACAAATGGTAATAGACTAGCAGTAGTAGTAGCAGTTGTAATAGTAGTAACAGGCCTAGTAGTAATAGTAGTAGTGGTGGTAGCAGTAATAGTTGTCTTAGTAGTAGTAGCTGTAATAATAGTAATAGCCTAGTAGCAGTAGTAGTAGTATAGTAGTAATAGTAGTACAGTAGTAGTAGTAGTAGTAGTAGTAATAGTAGTACAGTAGGAGTAGTAGTTGTTGTAATTGTAGTAGTAGCAGCAGTGGTAATAGTATTGACAGTAATGGTAACCACTGGGATTAGTAATATTAGTAATAGGATAGTAGCAGCAGGTGTAGCACACCATTAGTAGCAGAAGTGTTACCGGTTCAGTAGTGTAATAGAGTAGTAGTGATATCAGGAATAGTGATAGAAATAATAGCTGTAGTGATAGTAGGGACAGTAGTACAAATGGTAGAAATACAGACCGAAGAATAAAATATTCTTGAATTGAATTTACATTTATATCAAAAAAACAAAAAACATTTTATTTTATTTACTTTATTTTTGTTTATTTGTTTGTTAGTTTTATTATTATTATTATTATTATTTTTTATTATATATATTATTTCTTTATGTATTTATTTTGATTTAATGTTTATGTTGTTGTAACTGAGGCTAATCAGAATTTCTGGTTTCCAGGCAGGTAGCAGCCATTTTCTTCATTATCAACAATATTTATAAAAAAAAATAAAGATAATCATCACTATTTATAAAACAAAATGATTTTTTTAAACTAATTATTTCATTTGTTTATCTATTCAATCGCAGTCACTAAACATCTTGTTTCATGTCTGGGCGAAATCAGGCAACATTTTCAACTAATAAATTTGTGGTTTAGCTGACAACTTCAGGGTACATCTCAATTAGTGTTTCAACATTTAGAGTCTTTTAAAAACCGACGTCTGATTGAAATGGGGCATTTTTCTGCTTCTTGAGTCAATTTTGTCAATTTAGTTTCCGATAATCAATAGGTTAAAAACAGTGTCCTTCATTTGTGCTGAAACTACACATATTTATTTGGGCATGTTTTTTTTTAGTATTTTTATTTTGGAAAAATAAAATTCAGTGTTGTTGTTAGGGAATTTTTTTTTTTTGTACAGTAATTGTCTGTTTCTATTGATTTGTACTTACTGCAAAGCACAGTTAAGTTATAAAAGAGGTTTTTATGACCAGAAAGACATAATGAAAGTGGAATCTAATCCTAATTATGATTACTTTGTGAAATAATTGAGCTGAGTATAAATAGATTACTTTTGTTAAAGTACAAAGTAATAAAATTCATTTGTTTATATGTACGTGTAATATATAAATACATGCAAGCATGTGGATGCATGAAAATATATGTACACACACACACACACACACACACACAGAATATTATCTCTTTTATCTCTATCCCTGTTACTTACCAGTGTAGGATTTGACATTTTTAGAAACATTGCTAAAAATACTCTCTGAATGAGAGCATTTGTAAAACCATTATTAATTTAAAACATTTTCCCATTATTTTAAGTTGAAACAACATAATACACATCCAAACACTTGTGTCTCTGTGTGTCTGGATTCCTGAAAAGAAAATTAAATAATAATAATAATCAACAGTTAACACAATATCATTTCTTCAGTTTGCTCTGTTTCACTTACAAGTGGCAACAATAACTCTTCTGTCTTCAGGACATTAATTAACTGTATTATTTACTTCATAAGAGGTTTCCAATAAGTTATCATATTAACCCCGTTTTCATACACGACCTGAAATAGAATTCACGGACAACACAATGTTGATGATGTTAATTTCTCTCACTTTCATCAAAATTCAGATAATAATTATTTCTCTGCCTGAAAAGATTCCTATTCCTTGGATGAAGATCCAGGCAGATACAGCTTAATGTGGTGATGAAAATAACGTAGCAGTGAATCGTAAATGTAATGACTGTATCCAATGCTTCAGTGGTCATTCTGATGGGGGGCTGTTTGTTGCTGATTGCTGTTAATGGACACTGGGTCAGTTATAGTAATGACCTGAAGATGACCAGCTTGTACACAGAACAGCAGCGTGGGTTTTATTATCTTAAACCAACTACTGAGCCATAGATGTCTTCCTGTGAGTTCAGATCAGAAATTTCTCAGATCAAATCACATAATATCCAAGAAATATCAACATAGAATCAAGATGGTTTAATTGTAACAGTCATCATGTGTGATATTATAGCTAAAACTCTGAAATTAGCAACATATAGTCTGATGTAACCATATATTAGCCAGGTTCCTATGACATCCAAAGTATATGTGGAAGAGGAATATTTTTTATTATATTGGTCCATTAAGGTGCTATAGTTGTGTCTTTAGAGTTGAGTGCAGAAGGTTCATGGATCAAATCAATAGCCAGCAGATATAAACATAGGTTTGAGATTGTTTAATTATAATCATCCTGTAATGAATTATAGTTAAGACTCTGAAGTTAACAATATAGTCCGATGAACTCATGTAATAAATATAATTATGTAGTGAACAGCAATGCTTGTATTAACTTGGTCCACTGTAGTGCTATTGTTATGTCTTTGAAACAGGTTTCAAATAAAAATATAACCAAGATAGATTTAAGATGTTTTCATTATATATCAGATCACATAATAAACCTTTAGAACAGCTTGTGTGACAGCTTGTACATGCAGACCAAAGTTTTGTCATAAATAGATACAGACATAAATATACATAGACAGACAACAGACATACAGAAATAGATACAAAGCTATATACAAAAATAGTAATATATAGATAGAGAGATATATAGATAGATAGATAGATAGATACATAGACAGACAGACAGATTAACAGATAAATAGTGAACCAAATATGTAAATATAAAATTGTTTTTTTTTTTCTTTTTATAAATCTGAAACTTACTTGACTTAAATCACACTATGTTATTATTTGTAACTGTCAATGTACCAGATCTTACAACTAGAATAAAACTAATAATTTAGCAGTCTGTTTTGTGCTCTGCTGGCCCAGATGTTGTCACTGGTTGGTATTAGATCAAATTTTGTTAAGAATAGCTGTGGTGTGTACTGAGATAATGAGGTAAGATGGTGGAAGGTCACTAATCTGATCATTCTTGTATCTAACTCGATAATCTTGATCCACTGCAGTACTAGTTTTTGGATTATTGAGATGATCTCATATTGTTCTGTTTAATATAAAAGAGTTAAAACCTATCTTTACTTCACTTCATGAAGTCATTTTTGTTTCATTAACTATCCATTTTATTCTGTAATGTATGGTATGATGAATAAATTGTGTTAGTAAACAGAACTAGACTGTGAAGTATTGCTGTGATTTCATTCTGTCCTACTGAATTTGATTTGTTTGCACTCAGTTCATAAAAGTCATTGTCAAATGATGTTTTGATGCTTCATGGAAAATTTATATATATTTTTTTTTTTAAATATTCTGTTGATGGTGTAAAAGTCATAATGTTTATATTTTTATATTTGTAAGAGCAGGTTAAGAACATATAATTATTAAATAAAAGTTCTGTTATTTTAATTTTTATATTATTTTTTTAAATCACTTTCTTGTGGGTTAACCAATGATAATTTAGAAAATACATTTACAGTCAGGTTTGTGAATACAGTTTTATAAATTAAAAAAATATAATACTTAAATAATAATTTTATTTCATTTAAAAAAAAGAGTTAATAATTGTATTGGTATGTAGATCTAGTTTAGAAAATTGGGATTCTTGGATTCTGCACCAGTCTTGCCTGGAGAGAAAGTAAATACCCATTTGTTAACCAAATTTATATAGAAAACACAAACAAACACAAACACACACACAGACAGACAGATATACATTCAGAGAGCAACACATACACACACATACACAAACCCAGACATAATAATAATAATAATAATAATAATAATAATAATAATAATAATAATAATAATAAATCAGAAATTAAAAAAATAAATAAATAAATAAAACAAATTAAAAATTTGAAAATAAAAAAATTAAGATTAAAACAAAAGAACAAAGAAAGAAAAGCATTAAAAAAAGAAAAATCAGCAAGATTCATAAAAAAAAAATGTCTAAAATTTATTGCCGAAGCAATTTAAGAACTGTCCGAAGATTACCAGACAGCAGACCGTGTATCAAATATTGACGACAAACGTGTACGCAAAAATGGAAATAATTCACATTTCACAATCAAACAAAATGTATTGAGCTGATCATTGAAACTGACTTGTAATTGGAAACTTTGATTTGCAGTCAGGGAATCACTGCTTGCACCGTATTGAAGACTCTGCAGTTCATTCCCAGCCAGATCTCTGAGACCAGTGGTTATGTGGGACTTGCCTTTGTGTACGGAAGTCAGTGTTTGCTGGGATGCCAAAAAAAAAAAAAAAAAAAAAAATCTCAGAGAAAATATAATTATTTAATCATCAGCTATTAGATTTTTTGTGCATGCACACACAGAAATAGGACTGATTTAGAGAAAAATGAAGCAAAGTGAGAATAAATATTGAAGGAAAATAGCAAGAGTGAGAGATTGAATGAGGGAAAACTTACATAAATTCATACAGTTGTGTTTTTCTGTGTTTGTGTCTGAAACAAAATATAGTTATTTAATCATCAGTTTTTTGATTTTCTGCATGAATATCTTGTTGAAAAGTGGAATAGGAGTGATTCAGAGAAAGAAGAAAACCTGAAAGGAAACGAGTGAGATACTGAATATGTAGCAAATATCTTCCATTTAGCTTTATGATAAGGTTTTTGAAATATTTTTCCAAAGGTTATACAAACTTGATAGTTTCTTTTAGGAACACCTTACAAAAGAGGATATTATATTTACTGCATAATATCAATAAAGTTTAACAACATCTTATTTTAGGAGACTACCTCTGAAAGCTTGAAAACAATTACCCAGTTTTATGTAATTGCATATTTATGTCAGCAAAAACCAATACGTTCAACTCATCAGTATTGATCCCACGATCTACGACATTTCATACAGAATTGAACGCTATTGACCCAAATTTCATTCACTATTCACTAAAAGATTCATCAAACTGCAAGTGTTGTCATTTTGAGGTCACCTTTTCAGCTTCTGTTAATCCAAGACTAAGCTCTGCCTTGCAGGCATGGTGACCTTAAACATGAAATCCAGTCAAGATATTCATAACTTGCAGCCTATCTGAGGATATGTACAGGTCATTTGGGCATCCATGATGAAAACCAGAAATGAGAATATTTGAAATACTGCAGCTATTTGTTACTATAGTCAGTTTCTTTCCCACTTTTAATCAACATGTGACAGTTTATCTTGAAAATATTTTCTGCTATTATTAAGGCAGTTACTGATAATAATGCACTGGTATTAATGGTGAGATAAATTACAGGTTCAGTCTTCCTGCTGCACCCTCTGGGTTTTTTCCCATTCCAGCACAGGCCCATAACTGTTATAACCAGTGACCATGATGTATGTTGGCTTTTAGATAAAGAAGATAAATGATCTTTTGCTGTTAATTAAAATTAATATATGGTGGAGAAATGGGAATATGCTTTTTCTCTCTCGTACATCATCATATAAAAAATATAAACTATAAATGTTCCACACAAAATACTTGTTTTCTCTTCATAGCCATTAATTTTACAAGTTCTGAAATGTTCATTTATTGGTTTCAACAAAAGTTTCTAGCACTTTTCAGTAGGTGAGATCAGAGTACATGATTTCATTTCACATGGGACTGAAGTATATAAAATATTGTCTTTGAATCTAACTTAGAATGCTGTGCACTTTTGTTTCAACTCAGTACAAAACACATCAGTGATAATTCTGCAGTTCATCTTGAGAAGTAAGTATTATCCTGATCTGTCAATAGTAATGCAATTATTTCTGCTATACAGCTGATAAAATTAATAGCTACAGTTTTATCTTTATTCTGGAAACAGTACTTTCTTATCTTGGAGATACTGAAATGACACTGGTAACTTTTTTCAATTAAAAACAAAGTACATACTGATTTATAAAAACACAGATGGCTGTTTCAATGTTGCGGTTAAATTATTTAGTTTCAGTTGTTTGCATGTAAAGTTTATGCCATAGGTATTATAAAGAACATAAAATGGTAATCCTTGAAATGTGAAACATTCATTTGTAATTATATTTTTAATTAAATATGGATGAATTTTAAAAATATTACAGTTAAATATCTTAATAACATAAAGTAATAATCAAGTGACTTCTTTCACTAGCAGACTGTTTAAATTAAAAGTTTCTGGTCCATGCTTTTGTGTATGGTCTTCCCTGTCTTTTTCTCACTTCTTGTCTTTACTACTGTTTAAGTTATCCTCACATACAAACTGGATCTGTTTGTGTCTAGAAATGCCTGTTCCGGTTTTTATTTCCAGATACTTACAAAGTGACAATTCTTTTTATTTTTTTCACTTGAGCAGAAAGAGCCATGGAAAGTCATTGAATTTGTTTATCGATTCCTGGAGCATTTTATAACCCAAAATGAAACCCAAATTCCCACCACACTGTCCTGCTTCAGTGTTTTAATTGCTCACTTCATTGGCTCGCTTGTACACCATGATGTTACTTGAGTATCGGTTTATGATACATGCTTCCTTATCGAATGTGCAGACTTGGCAAGAATTTTCTGCCTTGACTTATGGAGATTTAATAATATTACCTCAGATAGAAGCAGTTATATTATCACCAGAGCAACAAATCTAGATATTAAGTGTTGTTTTCATCTCTGGACAGCTCTCTGCCCTAACCAGAGGAGGTCACTTGTGGGGATAGGTCAGTTTTTATTTCCACTGCAGTTTGTCCATTGATATGAAAGTGTTCAAGAAAGATACAAATAGGGGAACTGTTTAGATAAGACTGAAGTACAATGGTAATAGTTTCTGACACAAACTTGGACTTGTGTTGTGGAGTTGACACACTGATCCATTTTTGTAAGCAGAAAGGATATCACGAGGGACTGGGCATGGAGTCTCTCAAACCCAGTGTCTGAGGATAAATAACTTCAGAAGAAAAAAGAAATTGTTCATTAGTCCAGTGATATTTGTGTCTGATATGCATGTGTATTCGGTTAACTGACAGATATCTGAACTCAAAGACAAGTACAGCACACACTGAATTAGGTTAGAGATACAGAAGTTAATTTGGGTAATACAGTTGGAATATTTATAATGTCCAGTGCATTTTATGATGGGTCATTTGTATGTTTAAGTTTCATAAATTTATCACAGATCTTCAAGTTTAGTTTGGCTGTACCCATGGACAAATAAACATAACTTACTTAAAAAAAAGTGAAAAAAGAAGTATATATATATCTATCTATCTGTCTGTCTGTCTGTCTGTCCATCTTCTGTAAGTCTGTCTGTCTGTCTGTATGTATGTATATATGTACGTATAAATAATGAAGCAGATTATTTTCTCATCCTTTCCCTTCTGACCTTTACTCATCTGTTCTATGATTATCTGTCTATATGTATATTTTAGTTGCCTTATCTGATCTCAGATATCTTTATTTCTGTCTTTGTCTGTTCATCTTTCCCTGTCTGTCTGTTTATATATTTCTGAAACTCTCTGTGTCAACCTCACCCTAGAATCTCTTTATTTGTTTGTCTGTCTCTCTATCTTACAGCAGACAGACAGACAGACAGACAGACACACACACACACACACACACACACACACACACACACACACACACACACACACACACACATCATGCATAACACATATTTCATTTTTCTTATTTATTCTATATGCTATATATAATGTTTTACATGGCACAAAGACAATCATTTACAACATTAGAAAACATTAATGTCACTACTGGGGTCATGAATCATTAGTAAATTATATACTAAAAAAAAAAAAAAAAAAATAACATTTAATTTATTTTTCAAAACTATTTGCACTGAGTAATGACTAAATATTTTATAATATTTCAATAAAAACCTGATTAGGGGAATAACATTAAAAAAAAATGTTGTTTTAGAAAATCATGCTCTATATTGTGATGATTAGACATTTTTTTCTTAATTATAGTTGAGGCTTTTTTTTAAAGCAATCAACATCATAAAGCATTCTGAATGCCATTAAAATGTTCTTGTTGGATGAGTAACATGCTTAAATCTCTTTTCATATTGACTACAGACAGTGGAGAATAATAAAATAATAATAATAAAGTGAATCAATGTACGTAATATGTATAATCATAGCAATGATAGAAATAATTTTGAAATTATATGATGATGCTGCTGCTGCTGCTGATGATGATTTTATATATATGTGTGTGTTTGTGTAAAATCTATTTTATTGTTGTTACTATTATTATTATTATAAAAAAAATTAATGGGTTCATTATCAAATCACATGCTTTTTTTTTTACCATTCACTAGGGAACAAAATAATTTCAATAAAATAAAAGACAAGGTTTTTTTTTTTTATATCTAATTATTCTTCAGACGACCACTCTAACCACTGAGCTTCACATCCTTCTACTCAAGAACAACAATCCATGAAAACACTATCAATGATAAGTGGCAGTCCTCACATTAATATTACAATGGGCAAGAACACCAGGGTCAAAAGTGTCGCGTGGTGAATATAACATCATCATGTTGGCACATGGTGCTTGATTTAGTAGCTAGTAGGAGGACTGCCACTCTGGTCTGACACGTGTTTCTGTGTCTGCTGTTATTCTGGTTGTATGGTAAACACACACTCCACTGACACCAGAAAGGTCACAGGGTCGATCCCAATCAGCGTGGTTTGAAAGATGTTTATATATTGTTTCCTCAAAGGTCACAGAAATATAATGGAGATCACTGACTTGGACAGGATGATGGGTTTTAATGCCCTGGGAAGGAAATTTGTTTATTGTTGTTACTATTGTTGTTGGGGTTTTGGGGAGGGTTTCTGGTGTAATTTTTTTTTTTTTTTTTTTTTTTTTTTATATGTTGGTATTGTTGTTACCTCGTGGTTGGTTTTAGAGTAAGAAATTTGTTTATTATAATTGTTTTTTTTTTTTTTTTGGTGGTATGTTTTTTGTTCTTTTTTGTAGTTGTTGGTTTTATTGTTGCTACTTCTTGGTTTTATTGTTGGATTTTTTAATAACAGTAGTAGTGACAATGTTGTCAGCAGTAATTGTTTTTCTTTTCATTGTATTATTATTATTATTAACTTTTTATGACACTAATTTATTTGTTTAAATAGCTTATTATCATTACTTACAGCATCATAATAATCACTGATATTATTTACAGCATCATCATAGTCATTATCATTACTTACAGCATCATATAGATGTTATCATTACTTATAGCATCATCATAGACATTATCATTACAGCATCACCATAGACATTATCATTACTTACAGCATCATCATAGACATTATCAATACTTATAGCATCATCATAGACATAATCATTACTTATAGGATCATCATGGACATTACTTACAGCATCATCATAGAAATTATCATTACTTACAGCATCAACAGGGACATTACTTACAGCATCATCATAGAAATTATCATTACTTACAGCATCAACATGGACATTATCATTACTTATTGCATCATCATAGACATTATCATTACTTATTGCATCATCATAGACATTATCATTACTTAAAGCATCATCAATTATTTTTCTTTTCTGCTTATAACAAGGCTTATATTATTTATAATTTCATGACATTATTTCTTTTCTCCTTCTGCATGTCTGACATTAAGAAATCAGATTTGAAATCCAATTTTTTTTTTTTGACCTTTCTCAAAAAAAACCAACCCAAAAAATGTATTGATTTAATTACATGATGATTGACAAAATTCAGACAGGAGGTTATTTTTTTTTTTCATAAAAAAAAAAAAAAAAAAAAAAAAAAAGATATACTGTTTTCAGCCATATCTAGAGAGTTTCTGAAGTCTCACTGGTTGAAAATATCTCTGTGTGGATTTCACTTTTGGTAATTTTCATTATGGTAAATGTCAGACTGTTGCCCAACTGTCAAGATCTGTTAACATGAAAAATCTGTGTTTGAAAATCACACCCGAACTGCGACAAATTCAGTTTTTCTTTATTGATTAGTGTATTTATCACCCAGAGTTCAGAAAACAAACAAGGCATTTAATCACTTGTTCTAACCACTGAACTTTTGTTATATGAGATTCTAATGATAATCACTGTAAATCTCTCTTTTGTAAATAGACATAATGATGCAAATTAAAAAAAAACATATAATGTTCATTAAATGCTGGAGATTTAATAGGTCATAAATAACATTGCTGGTGCTGAGTGTCAAGCAAGCTAAGTTATAGGGGTTTCATACTATAGTAGAAATGTACTGAAAATTCTGAAATTACTTCAACAAAAGTGAAATGGTTATAATTATTTGCTGAGCTGAAGATACGATTATACAATCAGATAAAAAAAAAAAAAAAATCCATGTTTGATGTTGTTTTCAAAATTAGCTTGTCTTACAAACCTTTATAGACTTTTTAGAATACTAGTTGTGATTCTTCTGACATTGTAGTCTTACAAAATATCAGTTTTTTTAACCCTTTTTTATACTATTTTTTAATACCCTTAGTTATAGACAGAATTAATGGTATATTTGTGAAATGGGAAATAATCCTGTATTTAGGAATGAAGAATGATCCCAAAAGACTTCAATATTAAAAGAGTCTACTATCACACTGAAATACATATACACGGTGTTTTCTGATACAGTTCTGGGAAGTGGTTGGAATTAAGAATTAGTCCAGTTAATAAAAAGACTAAACCATGAAGCTTTTAAAATACTTTCTATCCACTTGTTTAATTTCTTGTTTAATAAAGTTTGGTAATAAACACTGATTATTGTCTCTGTTTGGAATGAGAAAAAAAGTCATATGATTATAGTAATAAACACCAATCATTTCACATGGGTTGGATCGGGAAATCATACCAGTTCAGTTGACTTACTGACATTAATCCTTAAAACTCAATATTTATATTACAGAAATATGTCAATACTCGTCATTTCCTATGGCCTTTGTAATATGCAACAATAATGCCACATAGGTTGGATTGGGAAACACAATGCTCCTCTAGTTTGCCTCTTACCCCCAGTGGCACTGGTAGTAAACATGTTTCTCTGTCAGAGTGCAAAGAGGCTAGACAATATTTTGAAACAAATCAGTGTGGAAGTGTTTTCCGTCATGTGAGAGGAACATCAAGTGAGCCTGTCAGAAGAAATGAAATGTGAATTGTATACACTGGCAATAATCTGCAGAGAATTGCTCATCATCCTCGCATTGGAAGTCTTCTGCTTTTATGTGAAGCATTTTCCAATCAAATCCAGTCACCTTTCTGAGATTTAATTACAGTCTGCAGCACTGTCAATGAACTGTCCATGTTGTACTGGATGCAGTTCAGCAGATTTCTCTTCCTTGCTTTTTTTGCAGTGTTAGAAGAACAATGTACTGCAGTGTTGGTTAAATGTGAAAATCAGATCTAGATGTGTGTGTGTGTGTGTGTGTGTGTGTGTGTGTGTGTGTGTGTGTGTGTGTGTGTGTGTGTGTGTGTGTGTGATGGATGGCTGTATCAATCCTTCTTCATGTCCAGATTAAGTTATTTATTTCCTGTTCCAGATTGTTCCCCATGACTTGTTGTAAAAGTGGTTGTATTAGAATTCTTGTTTATAGGTGATGTGTATGAATGATCCCTTGCTGTTTTTATATAAAAAAATGTACATGAAAGGTTTTCTTTGATGTTTGAAATACAATAGCTGTTTGTAGAAAAATGATCAATAAAAAGCTTTGTCACTATAAAAACAATGGTTAAATTGAGATATAAATAGATAAGACAGATGGTTAAAAGGATTTTTTTTTCATACACACAAACTACATAAACACAAATAATCACATGTATATACATGCACACACAAACGAAAAATATATATGCATATAATTTTACATGCTCATGCACATGCATACATGCAGATATAATAGATCATATATTTTAAGTTATGCTTTTGTTTTTAATTTCAGTAAGAGACTATTTACTGAAATTCTAAGATATTCCTTTGGCTTTCTTAAGACTATCTATGTGAGAAACATTTCCTTTTCTATTTTTTCTCTTATTGTTTTTAAATGCAATATTTAACACAATACTATTCCTATTAGTGGAAATCAACATATTACAAATATATAGATTATGGACAGTATTTTGTCTGACATGTAAACATTTTTAGAAAATTTGTACATGAATTGTTATCATGATTAGCTACTTAGGAAACTAAAAGAAACAATCTTTTTTTTAAATTTTCTTCACTGGTATTATTTCTTACTTAAACCATTGATTAAAAACAGGCACTTTTTAAAAAAAATGATTCCATATGTTTTTCAAACCTCAGAAAGATATTCATGATTTGAGAATTTCATGGAAAAAAAAAAAAATCACCCTGAACACAAATCCAATTGCTGTTTGTTAGAGTGCATCTGTTTTCTTAGTGGGACCTTTATGGTGGCTATTGGGTGTAAGTGTTGTTTTGATCTGCATACATATTACAGTATTATCAGTAACTTGATATCTGAATAAGAAAACCATCAAACTAAAGTTTCCTATATATATACTAAAAAATCAAAAAATCAGCCATGTTTGAAGTTTATGCGTCTTTCTTCAGTAATAAACCAAACTGTTGTTTGTTGTAAGATTTTCATCTGTACTTTGGACTGTCAAGAAAGTGTGTCAAGGAAGTCTATTTGCTTTAATCCAAACCCACATCTTTTTCTTTTGGGAAAAACTAATTGCATTGAAGGGTAAGTAAGAAATATTGCTGACAGACTGTATTTGCAGCAGTGACAGAGGTGAAATAAGCAAACTACAAGTTGATTAATTTGATTGGTTTGAACATACAAACCCAGACATAACTAGTCAGATGGTTAATGGGGAGTCACACAACAAATTAATGTGTCACATTCGTAGATACATGCAGAGATAGACTCTACTTTTCTTGGTGTTCTACTGAACTGACATTTTATGGTTATGATCTTTTGCCTCTGTGTTATATTTTATTTAGGTTCCATTATTTCTTTGGTATACACAGATACATATTGTACTTTGTTTCAACTCATTAAATTAATGTTTATAGACTGATGCCTATGTGTTATTTAAAAAAAAAAAAATTTGTTTTTCTTGGATTCTATCATTGCTGAAGTATACACAGATACATGCAATGACAGATTGTACATTCTTGATAGTATACTAAGATGGCTTTGGATGGTTACAATTATTTTGTCCTCTTTGTTTTATCTATCTACATTTATATATCTGTATCTTATTTATATGTTTGTATATATCTATATCTATATCTGTATCTTTATCTGTTTCTATATGTCTATATATCTATATCAATATCTTTATATATCTGTATCTATATCTATCTATTTTTCTATCTATATTTTTCTCCTTGCCAATTTCATCATTTGCCACTTAAATCATTAGTTCCTTGATCATTTTGAACATTTTATCACACATCTATTTAATCTATATCATGCCTAGAAAAATATTTACAGTTAAAAATTGAACTGACAGTTTCATTAGGGACTCAGGTTTAGCATGCAGACTGGTAACATTACCTTGAGAAATCTGTCAGAATTTAATAAACCAGTTTGTTACCACATTATTAAATTAGTTTATAAAATTAATTTTTTCTGACTCAGATTATATAATCACTTTATAAACTGGTTTCCTTAAGCTCAATCAATTTTTATGTGAACTATTTAAAGCATTTTTGAAATAAAAAAGAAGAAAAATTATATGTTATGGATTACGGTAATAAATTTAATATCAGTTTGCCAATAACCATAACTGATCTGATTTGATCAAATTGTCAATAATTATAATGGATTTGATCATGGGGTTAAAAAGAAATAAAAAAGTACTTACACACACATACAGGCATACATAACCACAAGAACATACATATATACATACAGACATATACACATATACAAGAAAACAAAAAGAAAGTAATATATAACGAAAATGAAAAAAAAGAAAAAGAAGAAGAAAGAAAAGGTTGCACTTTAAAGACCATTTCAGTCCCTCTCCCCTCAGAAAATGAAGCAGTCATATCTTATTAATTTTTAAACATCCATTTTTCTCTCTGCTTCAGTAATAAAATTTTTTTATTTCTTAACCCTGGGGCCTTCTGCAGACCAGAAATCAATTGGTTCCTGTTGGGCGATCGTGCTTAAGTAGGGCTGTCCAAGCAATTTACTTAAAGCATTTACAGATTATCCTGCCTCAGAGCTATCAATGAGTGCACTTCTCTGGAAATACATGTTTCGGAAATGACACCTTCACTTGTTTAAAACCTTCATGACCATTTGTTGATGCCTCGATGGTCTTAATTTAGCAACGTTGTCTGCAGCCACAACGTCCATTGATGACTGCCAAACTAATACAGAATGTGGTGAATTATTTAGTTAAAGAAAATCACGGAGACAGAAAATGAAATGTTTGTCTAAAAAAAAAAAATTGGCATTAACTGTGTGGTCCGAAGTGTTAATGGCGTAAGTCGAAGGATTTGTTGTAGAAGTTGAGGTAATTTGTTGCTGCACAATTTAAAAAGTAATTTGATTAATTTAATTGGAATAAAATTTTTTTTTTTATTTCTGGTTTTGCTCCTTGTCTGACAGCAAATTGTATCCTGTTTAATTTGTTTGAAGATGTGGTTACCTTGATGCCTTTTTCTTAATATTAAATCCTGTTTTTTTTTTTTATTATTAAATATATTATTATTATTATTATTATTATTATTATTATTATTTATTTATTTAAATGTTTTATGATGGAATTTTGGGACTGAAGTTCTGTGGAATTGTGAAACTAAAGTTCTATAGAATTTTGTATCTGAAGTTCCATAAAATTTTGGGCCAGAAGTTCTATGGAATTTTGGAATTGATTTCTGTAGAATATTGGAATTGACTTTCTATGGAATTTTGGAACTGAAGTTCTATGAAATTTTGTAACTTTATTAGCAAGAATCCTTAAGCATTCGGTCCTCACAATTTTTTTCTTTCAAAAATGACCTTGCATTTAAATGAAAACCTGCATGCAAGAGATACGTTTACAAGTCACAGTTACATGAAAAGGTGAACAGCCACAAAGATTAATAATGATCTCTGCTGTCTTCTTAACAGTGACGAAGATAAATTATGTTTTCAAATTGAAGTTTTCAAGTTGTATACATTGCTAGTCTGATGTTCACTATAACATTTTTCGTTTTTTTTACACTCATCAGTGTATGAAAGCTTTGATTTTTCTCAGAAATGTTGCTTGACTCAAGGACATTTTCTGTGCAGGTTTTTTAAAAGAATATTTGTATAGAGTTTGCATAGTGTCATAATATGATTAATTATGTAAATGTTTAATTATGGAACAGCTTTAGTAGATTCTATGTGTGTTAGAAGTGTATATTTCAATAAAACAATAAAAAGTTTGAAAATCTTAAGCACCTCTATGAATATGTAAATAGATAAATAAATAAATAAATAAATAAATAAATAAATAATTATGGTGACAATAATAATTATAATAATAACAATAGTAGTAGTAGTAGTAGTAGTAGTAGTAGTAGTAATAATAATGGTAATAATAGTAATAATACACTCAACCCACCATTTTAAATTCTGAGAAAATATGGGAAATGTACAAATCTTCTCAAACACCCCATTGACTAAATTATTCTGATTCCTACTATATAATCACAGCAAAATAAGTTGATCTGCTGGGAAAGTAAAAACTGAATATAAAGTAAATTTACTTCTGTATATTATACTACATTGTAAATATTAATATATTTGCCTTTTCTAACATTTTATGTTTTCCAGACAACCTTTCCCCTCTGGGTTGACTGTAGTAATAATAATAAGAACAATAAGAGTAATAATGATAATAATGATGATAATAATGATAATAATAGTAATAATGATAATAATAATAATAATAATGACTAATAGTAATAATGATGATGACGATGATGATGATAATAATAATAGTACCAATGATAATAAATGATGATAATAATGATAATAATAGTAATGAACCCCTAAAGACAAAAGAAAAACAAAAAGGAAGAATGAAAGCAGCCAATAAAGGAGAAAGAAGATATTTTTTGGAAAGTTTATTTTGCAGAAAATTGAAAACTCAGTGTCATCTAGTTTAATACTGTCTGAAATAAGAGGCTATTTATTTTGTTAAACTGCTCCATTGCTGTCACTCTCCGCTTATTGGAAATGAGAGCTGAAAAACCATTTTTTTTTTTTTTGAAAAAAAAAAAAAAAAAAAAAACATGTCTTGAAAAGTTTCAACTGCTGCAGTTAATATCTGCCATTCTCACTTGGATAAGCTTAATGAAAGAATTTATTTTACAAAGCTAGCTGTGTTTTTACCATTAGACTGAATGATTGAAAGAAAACATAAAAACTCGACACATTTTTAATAGTAATAGTTATTATGTCTCCCAATACATCCTTTCTGTACATTTTTGTTGTGGAAAAAGAAGAAATATGTTGCTGTCTTTTCAGTCTGCTATCAGTTATTTAGATGACATTTTAAATGTAAGTTGCTATTTTGGCAGGAATGCACTTTTTACAGGTATTGTTATCGTAACACTGGTTATAGAGTATCATCTGGATTGGGAAATGAGATCAGCAACAAAGACTGATCCTGTGGCCAATGACTTTTGTCATTAAGGAGTGACCTATAATCTATTTCTTAATGTAGTCAGAACAAAAAGTACATTTTGAAGATCTCTGAATATTGTTACAGAACACAAACAATGTAACGTTTCTTTCATGCTTTGTGTAAAAGTTTAAATTTCCCATATCACTGATAATAAAGTAATGTATTAAAATGATAAACTGTAGAAGTAAATGTTGTTGTTGTGTTTTTTAAATTAAAAGAAAGAAAATTTCCTCAAAATATTGGCTGGTTACACTCTGACAGTTACATCAAGTTACAGTCAAAATCCTTGCAAAGAAATTGTTTTTACATTTCATACTTTGAACCAAAAATATTGCAAATTAAAATTTGTGTTATATTTATATAATTGTTTTTTACAAAGGTTACTAAGCAAGGTTATTGAAAGAGAAATGTCCAAGATGGTTACCGTGTGAAAGTTAGATGTGAAGGGAAAATTATAATTATTTGTTTATGGTGAGAAACATTTTGAATGTTACTGATTCAGAAGCTGACTTTTGTTTTCCCCATTGCATCATGGAGAAAACTGGCCAACAGACACACAAAGGTTCATGTTGCAAGTTGTGATAATCTGTTGATGCTCTATGTTAATTCTGTTGATAGAAAAATGTGTTGATGATCACTGTTTTATTGATGAATGTCACAAACACATTATCTGTAAGGTGTAAGCGTTCCAGACTGTCAAAGAGATTGGCATATTTAATGAATTCTTTAAAACAGTTATGTAAACTCCAAAATACACTTTCAGCTAAATAAAAGGATATTAAAAATAACTTGACAAAAGGATATTAAAATATCTTTTGAAACAGAGTTTTAAACTTATTTAGATATATAATTAAGTAAGTACTGTATTAAGTAGCCTATGAATCACTGATGATGTAATTTGTAAAATGACATTGGAACAAGTGATGCATTGTTAATAAGAATATTGAAAATAAAGCGTAATGGATTTCCTAACCTAAAACAATGATAGTAAACACAAATTAAACATACATTCATTCAAGAATGTACATTAAAAGCATGAAACTAAATTTCCTAAGATACTTTTGCAATTACAAAGTATACTATAGACATGAAAAGACATGAAACAGAGATAAAAATGAATTCCCCAAATGATTTTAAAAACAGAATTTTAAAATGGATCTGTCTTCAGAGAATTGTTCAGAATGCATGATCACTCAACCAAAAATTTTGCAAATTTTTAAAACTGTATTAAATTTTATTACTAGTTATACAACAGCAAGTTATTATTTTTTGCAATGTCATCTCTTGCAAAATTTTTAAAACTATTAAATTTTATTGTTAGTTACACAACAGTGAGTTTTTATTTTTTAACAATGTCATCTCTTGCAAATTTCTCTTCCAGTAGTAACACAACCCACTTCAACTTTGACTCTGCCAAATTTGTAGCTATTAAGTTTTAGTAACATGACAGTGCATTATCTTTTTCACAGTGTAGACTCTCACAGTGTCCTTTTTCAAAAGCTGTACAACACCATTCAGTCCTTGATTTTATCAGGTTCTGAAAAAATGTTACTTGCTACTGATAAAACATAATAGAGACCTTTTTTTTTTTTTTTTTTTTTTTACTGCATTAACTCTAACAAATTTCTTTTTGAGTTGTTACAAGACCTCCTTCAATCCTTGTTTCTGCCAAATGTTTAAACTATATTTACCTTTTACTGGTAGCAACATAAAAGTAACTTATTTTAACAATGTCAAACACTCAAAAATTCAATATTTGATTGTGCTTAATTTTGAAACTATATTACATTTTACCAGTAGAAATTATTATTATTATTTTTTTCAATACCATGCTAACAAATTCTTTTTTCAATTATTAAACAATCCTTTTCCCATGAAAAAAAAAAGAAAGAAAAAAAAAGAAAAAAGAAGAAGCTAAACCTGTGTAGAGTGATGAAGAAAGGAAAAGAAGAAGAAGATTAACATATAGATACAGACAAACACTGAGAGAGTTAATCTGTGTTGTTTGTCGTATCACTGTAGCCGTCTGGGCTGGATGCAGTTTTCATAAATGGCTGGAGATCAATATTTTGCCATAACATGATGTTATTTTCAATCAAAACCTCTTCAGATCCAATTTCCTAAACTTTTGGTCAACCTCTGATGCCCTGCAGTCCATGATCCCATCAAACTGAGTCCAGTGTTGGATATTGGAATGTTAACAGTGTTAAGCTAACACCATGCAAGGCTCATCTTCATTTGCCTCAAATGAAAATATATTTTATACATGAGTTAAAAACAGTCACTGACAGGATCTCTTTGATTTGTTGACGATAATATTTGTACTATATCAGAAGTAAGAAGCAGTTAATTTTTGTATAAATAGTTGATTGTTACATACATCCTAAAAGAATGTTATTGTCCTTATTATTTGATCATATAGTATATTTTTTTTTTTTTTAGCATTCTGTAGCTGGGTGCTTGGAATAGTGACAAGAAAAATGTTAGGTTATAGGATGATTACTTCTGTAGTACATCCATTGGGCTATTTCCCAATCCAGCTTTATCAAAGGCTTTTATTATTATTATTTGTTTTCTTATCCAAGTGTTGCAGTTTTATCTTTGTAAACAAACCAGAAGTTTTCACTGTGTCTGCAACATAGTGGTGTTATAGTACTATTATGTCAGAATACTAAAACATCTTTTTTATTTACAATTCTGAAACTGAAATATTGTTACAACACTCTGATACAGCCTTTTTATGTGTATGTGTGTGTGTGTGTGTGTGTGTGTGTGTGTGTGTGTGTGTGTGTGTGTGTGTTCTTGTTTGATAAATAGAAAATTCTGGATGTCATGTTTAACAAATTAGTATCAGATTTTAACGTCATGTAATAATTGAACTGAAATTCATAAAGGCATCTTTCTAACTACGAGACTCTTTAACAACAGCTTTTAAAAGCTTACAGTTTAATCCGGTCCTGGTCTTACATCTATCTATCCAGTCAGACAATGAGAAGGATCAGGCACTGGGAAACATGCTTAAACCATTGCCTGACAGACTCTGGTTACAAAACATTTGTATCTGTATGCACATTTCAGCTTAATCACCTCAGTGTCATGGATAAACAACCCATTTCACTATCTGCACTTTATTACCACCGTGTTTTCTGCTGTTACAAAGAAAATAACTTCTCCCAGCTTTATTGCAGTTATAAAAAACTGAGTAAAGATCCATTATATGAGGCGGATTAATCGGGAAGAAGAAAATGGTGGCTTGATTTTAATGATTAACCTTCTGTGATTTCAATCCATTGCACAATTTAATTATCTCTACCAATCTTCCAACAATAGCAGTTCTTTCTCTATTGCTTAATCCAGAAGATTTATTTTCAAGTTGTGAGATTTTGCAAAAAAATATTTAAAACAATTTCTCAGTGGTGAAGTTGTAAAAAGAAGTGTGATTATCTTTTATAGAATTAACCCTTTTCACTCACACATTTTAAGGATAATAACTTGGGTTTGCAGTTGTCATCAAGTAAATAAAAAAAGGAGAAGAATTGAAAAAAAGGAGAAATGAATTCGGAAAAAAAAACCTGAAAGAGAAATAAAGTTAAAAAGATACCATAGTAACAGTGAATAAAGAGAAAAAAATGTTAATAATACTAAAATAAATAAATACAGTTTGTATATATATATGTGTGTTGGTGTCTGTGTGTGTGTGTGTGTGTGTGTGTGTGTGTGTGTTTGTGTGGTTTGTGTGTATGCATGTGTTAAACTTACAAGTAAACTCAGTGATTCTCAAAAACTTCCACAAACATTCAAATTCCCTCTAGCACATATTTCATTTCTAATTTTATATTACATACACCATCACCACCACCACCATCACCACCACCAACAACAGTAATAACAATGAATGATAGTAGTAGTGGTAAAGAATCTGAAAATGATAAATAGCATCATAACTGCATGTTTCAAGTGTCTGCAAACATTTAAAACCTTACATCTTCAAACACGTTGCAAACCTTCTACATTAAGCTTTCCAAAAAAAAGATATAAATAAAAAATAAAAAACCTATCTCCCTATAATATGATGTTCTGATCTCTCTCTCTCAAAAAACAGAACAAAGAATACATAATAAAGAAGAAGAAGAAGAAAATAATAAAGAAAGGAAATAAAGACATTGTAATGGCTGGAAGCTTTCAGCCGTGTATTGATTATGTAATCTTACATGTTGAAACACTTAGCAAAACTTAGGTCTTTCAGAATAAACTAGTAGATAGTCTGATAAACTATACATCATAGAGGATGTTTCTTTTATTGTTTGTAACTTTTCTTTAGTTTGTTTCAGAATTATTAGACTTCTTGAAAAAATGTTGTAGTAAAATAATAATAATAATAATAATAATAATAATAATAATAATAATAATAATAATAATAATAATAATTAATAATAATAATAATAATAATTAATAATAATAATAATAATAATAATAATAATAATAATAATAATAATAATAATAATAATAATAATAATAATAATAATAATAATAATAATACCAATAGTAATAATAATAATAGTAATAATAAAAATAATTGTCATATAACATTTTCATATTATATTACTATTACTACTATTATTATTTATATAATAATAATAATAATAATAATAATGATAATAATAATAACAATAAAACAACAATAACAACAACAACAAAAACATAATAAATAAATAAATAAATAAATAAATTTAAATTAATTAATTAATTAATGTAAAGTAAGACTAGAAAATAAGAAAGGAATTGAAACTAAAGAAATGGCTGCATGCTGTTATGGCTTTAAGCTTTTAACTCATATTGATTGGGTAACCTTACAACTTGAAACACTTAGCAAAACACATTGACTTATTTCTTGTTAGAAGCTGTACCAGGTACATACACACTAGTCTTGTACCAGGTACATACACACTAGTCTTGTACCAGGTACATACACACTAGTCTTGTACCATGTACATACACACTAGTCTTGTACCAGGTACATACATACTAGTCTTGTACCACGTACATACACACTAGTCTTGTACCACGTACATACATACTAGTCTTGTACCAGGTACATACATACTAGTCTTGTACCAGGTACATACACACTAGTCTTGTACCACGTACATATGTACTAGTTTTGTACCAGGTACATACATACTAGTCTTGTACCAGGTACATACACACTAGTCTTGTACCAGGTACATACATACTAGTCTTGTACCACATACATACATACTAGTCTTGATGATTCTGATTCTTTATTTTTAGTTACTTCATCCTGAAATGTGACTACAACAACAACAGCAAAAAAAACAATCCAATAATAATAATAATAATAATAATAATAATAATAATAATAATAATAATAACAGTAGTAGTAGTAATAACAATAGTAATAATAATAATAATAATAATAATAATAATAATAATAACATTAGTAGTAGTAATAACAATAATAATAATACACTCTACCCCCTATTTAAATTCTGAGAAAATTTGGGAAATGTACAAATCTTTTCAAATATCCAGTTAGTAAATTATTCTGATTCTTACTGCATTTATTTCCTGTTCCAGATTGTTCCCCATGACTTGTTGTAAAATTGGTTGTATTAGAATTCTTGTTTGTAGGTGATGTGTATGAATGATCCATTGCTCTTCATAAAAAAAAAAAAAAAACCCAATGTACATGAAAGGTTTTCTTTGATGTTTGAAACACAATAGCTGTTTGTAGAAAAATGATCAATAAAAAGGTTTGCCACTGTAAAAACAATGCTTTAATTTAGATATAAATATATAAGACAAATTAACAAAAATTAAAAATAAAAAAAATCAAGGGCAAAAATAATAGTAATAATAATAATAATAAAAATAAAAATATCAGAATAAAGAAACTGGAATGGAAGAAATGGCTGCAAGTTATAATAGCTTCAAGCTTTTAAACTCCTATTGATTGGACAACCTTACAACTTGAAACACTTAGCAAAACTCATCTTGGGCCTTAATCTCTGTCCTGTTATGTGCGCCTGGCACCAGGAATAATAGAATTGTTGTGTAATTGTACAGCACAAGAGAGGTCCCCTTTTATTGGTTTATAGCTAATAATTCCTGGGTAAATGGTTGGCAGTGAAAATTTCGTATTTAAAGCTTCATTAGTCGGTCTGATTTGTGTTTGGAAATAGCGTTACTCGGTTTGTAAGTGATAAATTTGTCACAGGTGGATGGATATGTTGACTGCACGGCCTTGATTGTTTCCTGAAATTCTCACTCGAGCACTTTTCTGATTATAGCCGTTTTCATTCGTTTTGGCTTTCTGATTTATTCTGTTTGTCCGTCGGTCCTCGCGTTGTTTGTTTTTCTGTTCTATATTTTGTCATTATCTCTTTTACCTGTCTCTCTGTCTGTCTGTACAGTTGTTTGTTCTGTTTATAGATTTGTTCATTTTTTTTCAATGGTTTATTCAGGTAATTTTTTCTAATTGTAATGTTCATAATTTTATTATTATTATTTATTTTTTGTTTGTTTGTTTGTTTGTAAGAATCAAATGGATTCTGTGTCTGAAATGTTATGGAATATTTCAATATCAAGAGACACAAAGTAAAAAAATAACTGAAATTGATTTTGTCATCATGTTAGAGCACTGAATGTTCTAAAAATGTTGGCTAGGATAAAACAGTAGTAAGTTTAGTAAGACCAAGTGAAATATTAAACTGTTACCCACAGCCTTGTTTGAACTGGTTTTGCTTGACTTAATTTTTAATGAAACTTATTATAAAATATTTATTACTGTGTGTGTGTGTGTGTCTGTCTGTGTGTGGGTGTGGTTAAAGCTTTACAAAAAAATTATGTTTTCATTTACAGACTAACTATACCTTATTAGATATCCTTAGTGATAGATAATGATTAACCTAAAATTTTCTAAATTATTATTATTATTATTATTATTTTGTTATTTTATTGCAGAAAACTTCCAATAAAATATAAATTATAATACCAAGTATATCTGTTCATGATTATGTAACATGATAATGTTATATATTTAAGATTACAAATAATTATGTTGTGATTCATATATTTATACAATGTTTGTACATATAAGCAGTAAATATCTTAAATAAATACTGATGTTGAAAATTTAAATGTTCATCATACTTTGACATAGGCCAAGAAATAAAAAAATGAAACAATATATCATGGTTATATACCATTATGACATCAGTAAATTCACATCCCCCCTCAAAAAAAATAAAATAAAAAATAAAAAAAAAAAAAAGATAAAGAAAGAAAGAAAACGGGGAAAAAAGATAAATAAAAGAAGAATAAAAACAAGAACAAAAAGCAAATACAATTATCTTGTTTCTATTCCAAGATCCAAAAATAAAACAACAATCAGTTCACACTTACTGAACTGTTATGACAAATACTAACAAATGAAAATATATTTCTGTCACAGAAACCAAGAATGAAATTTCTGTTCTATTAACCTGAAATCAATCATCAATTCATTAATGTTATAAATAAATTAGAAATAAATATATATAAAAAATATGCCAAAAAACCAGTAATAATTCTTATTTCTGTTTCAAGAAGTTAAAATGAAACAACAGTCAATTCATTTTTATTTTGCTTTCATCAGAAATAAATTTAACAAACAAAAATATCATATTCCTGTTCCAATAATCAAAAACAACATAAAAATTCATTATATCATTAAGATAACAATAAATACTAATAATTAAAAAAAAAAAAAAAAAAAAACAAAAAAAAAAAAAAATAAAAATCAATTCATATAGGATTATTACATTAATGAAATCTTATTTTTAAACCAAGAACCAAAGATGACATTACAATTCTTGAAGTTATACCTCTTTTGACAGCAATAAATAATAATAAAAAAAAAAAAAAATTAAATTGAATTAATTTAGTATTATGTCATTAATGAAATCATATCTTTATCCCAAGAACCCAGTTCAGGATGTTTTACCTTTTTGACAGCAGATAGATAATAATACTAATAAAAATTCACTTCAAATAGGATTAGGACACATTATTTTTTATCCAAAAGACCCAAAGATAAAACAAACTAAACAAACTAAATTCATGACGGTGTACTATTAGGAAGTCAATAAAGAGGAAACACCTGTGAAGTCTTGCAGTTGTTTGTAAAACAAGTATTCTGAGCTGTGGTTAAACAGCGTTTTTATGACAACATCATCGCTTTGCTCAGCGTCGTCTTGAGCAGTAGCTGTCAGGTGCAGATCTGGAACATGGAGCACTCGAACACTTGACTTCAACCAGTCTGCCAATCCATATCTTTTAACAGGAGTCTGAGTTTTACAACAAGTGACGTATCAATGATAGATTGATATCAAGTGTCCGTCAACGTCACAGCAGATATTGATGTGGTTCTGCGGAGCTGTTATGAGAGTTGTTATGAAAAACATTTTGTGTAGATTTTGCAGTTTTTTCACTCATCAGTGGTTTGAAACGAATAATGATGAATTGTTTTAATATTTACTTGAAGTCATCTTGATGTGTTATTATTTATTATAAGAGCAAGTATAGGCAGAAACAGAGGGAGAGATTATGGGAAAACTTTTAGAATGAGATGGAGAGAAAGAGAGAAAGAGAGACATAGCATAAAGAGAGAATGTAAGGAAGATACTCAGTATAGAGAGAGATAAAAAAGAAAAAAAAGAAGAAAAAAATACATTCTTAAAGAGGATGTAAAGAAAATGGAGAGAAAGAGAGACAGAAAGAAAACATGAAAAAGAGACTCAGAATAAAATATATGCTTATACCAAGAGAGAAAGATGGTAGCAGAGACAATGAAAACAGGAGACAAAAAAGAAGGGGAAAAAAAAATGAGTTCAAAGATGAAAAGATATCATGCCACCAAAACCATTTCCTTTTACCTTCATCTTACTTAACACATGATGTGCTTTTATCGTTATTTATTATTATATTTTCTTTTTTTAGGAATCAACATCATAATCTACAAATGTTTTGAACTCTGTCCAACACACTAATTTCCTTATAGATATATCTTTTTTCTTTTCTTTTGAGTAAGCTTTTTACATGAGAAATGCGTGATAAAAAAATAAAAAATCCTGCCCTAAGATTATGATGATCAGTTCTGGCGACTGACCCTTTTAAAGTACAGCCAAAGAGGTTGTGACGGGTGTTGATGTTCACTATCACTCAGTTTGATGTGTACATGTAACTGTATTGATTAGAAATATCACATGAGGCTGTTGTGATATCTCTGATTTGTGGCAGATGAAATAATTTAATTACTTATATGATCGTTTAGTAGATTTTTTTTTTTTGTCGTTGGTGGTCTATGTGGACAGATTTTTTGGGTGTAATATTGTGCATGTTTGTGTGTATTTGAAAAGAAGTTAAAGTGTATTTTTATTATATTGTATGCATACACATGTACATACATCCATATATCCATACATCCACACATACATACATATATCCATCCATCCATACATACATACAGACATACATACATACATACATACATACATACAGACATACATACATACATACATACATACATACATACATACGTACACACGTACATAAATACATATATGCATCTATTTCAGATAAACTTGGTAATTAATTGATGCTTAATTAATTATAAAGTGTAGAATTGA
This sequence comes from Chrysomallon squamiferum, assembly GCA_012295275.1. NCBI lineage: Eukaryota > Metazoa > Mollusca > Gastropoda > Neomphalida > Peltospiridae > Chrysomallon > Chrysomallon squamiferum. The sequence continues at coordinate 25,122,894 of CM022679.1, forward strand.
TTGAAACACATGCACACACAACCACACACACAAACACACACACAAACACATACACACACACACATCTATATATATATATGAATATAAAACTTTACACACATATGCATACATAAATAAAAACCCCAAAACACACAGTGCATGTATTTTAGATAAACTCGCCCATTAACTGATGCTCAATTAATTATGAAGTGTACTAGCTATGGCTATCATCCATAACTGACTGCAATGTACTTTTAACACTATGAAGTGTGTTTGCTGTGTCAAATCAAATCAGCATGCTTGTAGCACTGGGAATGACATTATTAAACAAAGCCTCATTATGCAGATTAATGATATATTTACATCACTCCATTAGATATTAGTCAAATATTTATATACGTTTAGAACAAAAATCTTTTATGCTATTGATATTTACATATGTTGAGAATAACGATCTTTGATACACACATAAAATTATTGATATTGCAGAAAAGTGCACTTAAAGTGAAAGAGGCTATAATAGAAATTAAATTTACATTTTTGTTATTGTTGCTGTTTACACATTTGATTGTGTGTGTGTGTGTGTGTGTGTGTGTGTGTGTGTTATAATGTGTTATAAAGTGTAAGAGAAAGAGGAAGAAAGAAAGAAGAAAAAACCGCAGAGAGATAGAGAGAAAGAGACATAAATATAAAGACAGTGATAAACAGATGGAGAAATAAAACAGAAAAAATAATTAGGAAATTGCTGTGTGTGTTGATGGTAAACAAATATTTTGGCCATTAAGAAAAGAATGAATCCAGGCTAACTGATCCCTAGTGATATATATATATATATATATATATATATATACACACACACATTTGTACCATATATTTATGAACATCAGTATATATTTTTCATTAGCTTTGTCGAACCAGTCAGTTCTTAGCTAAGAACTGAGAAAAATCCACTGACATTTTCACACATTTGTTTTTATGCATCAGTGATATTTAATTCTATGAATTTCTAAAGGCTTAACTTTTATGCACCAAAGAAATTTGATTTGGAGCAATGCTTCGTTAGAAACTGTTTTCTGGAATGAATTTTTAGTTCATTTATATTTCATAATCACAGAACATTAATTGGAGATCCATTGTTAATTTGTAGCACAGAGTTTTTCTGGTGTCACAATTATTTCTTTATGAATTAAAAATTAAACTAATTTGTTTTGTTTATAGCCTCATTTGATTACCTTTTTGCTAATTTTTAAAAATTGGTTATTAGCAAGGAATCTTTTTTATGCATTTTAGATGGAAGAAAAAGAACATGCTGTAGATTTTTGATAAACCAGTCATGGGACACTGGTTAGAACTGGAAAAGCTTTAATCTCCACATATATGATAATCAATCTCATAACGTATGATATCTCATCAATAAAATTAACTTATTAACTTACTAAGTAAGTAAACAAATAAACAAACAAACAAACAAACAAACAAACATTTATCTTATAGATATTATAACCTTTTATCTAGTTTACAGTTCCTAACAGCAAAACAACAATAACAACAATTAAAATAAGAAATTAATTATAATAAAAATAAATAAATAAATAAATAAATAAATAAATAAATATTTATCATGTAGATATTATAATCATTTATCTACAGTTTTCTGTTCAGAACAACAAAACAACAATAACAACAATTAAATTATGAAATGATAATTATTATAATGATTATAATTAAAAATAAATAAATTAACAAAAAAAAACTAAATATTTATTTTATAGATGAGAGGACACCTGCAATATAGGTATACTTTTGCTCTGCCACTTTGGGTGTCCTTAAAAACAGGTATTACTGTATATTAATTATTTACCTGTGTAAAATGGCCTGGCACACATATTTACAATGTGTTACCACTGTCATGAATAATACCCATATCAGATTTCTTTTACAAAACATCTCGGTGGTACATATCAGTGTAAAATACGTTACAAATAACAGGTAACATTATATGCATTCCCTCAGAGACTGTTTCATATATTATAACCATTAATCTAGAAACAAAAAAGACAATAATAACAATTAAAATAGAAATGAATTATAATAAAAATAAATGAATAAATAAATAAATAAATAAATAAATAAATAAATAAATGATAAGTGTGACAAAAGGTTTTAATAAGAAAAAAAAAAAAAAACAACAAAAAGACCCCATCCCTACAGACAAATATTTATATATAATATACATACACAATATATATATATATATATATATATATATATATATATATATATATATATATACACATATATATTGTGTATCTATTTTTTCATATTAGGTTTTTGATTTTCAACAAGCACTGATTGATTCATTCAGTTATCAGGCTTTGTTCTTCCTTCACATTACAGGTTTACCACACTGCAGATACAGAACCAGCACAAAGATTAAAACCATTATTTGCCTTGTTAGCTCTGATGTGAAGATGTCTTTTACACAAATCGTCTTGCGCTATTAATTTGTAATGAGCTGAATCAGGGAGTCACTTGGTGCATTTGTCAGCTGTTGTTTTTAGTGATAGCAGTGCATGTTAGAGGTGGGTGGGTGTGTTTTTCTTATTGGTGATAGTGTGTTGTTATCTGTTTTAATCAAGCTTGTGGCTAGTTTAACTTACCTGACCTTTGTATGTAAATGTGGGCTTTGTGTGTGTGTGTGTGTGTGTGTGTGTGTGTGTGTGTGTGTGATGGGGTGACAGAGAGAATGTGTATATGCATGTATGTGTTAGTATGTTTATATATGTAAATATAATATGTGTTTATGTATAGGTGTAACTCTGTATATATGTATATGTATTTATTTTATATATGAAGGGCTTATAAACATATTTATTATGTTACACATACACATACAGAAATTAACATTTACATTCTACCACCAATGCATAACACGTATAACAAACACTTTCATAGACGATTTTTCTCACATATAAAATATTTTACACAATATAGACACAGACTCAAATATTCACACATATTCACAAACAGACACAAGACAAACATACACGTATCCCAAATGTCATCTTCATCCAACAAAAACTGTCAGCACACCACCTTGTAGAAACATTCAACATCCACCACAATGATTTATATACACATATTATTATTTTTTTAACCTAAACAAAACATTATAGATGAGGATATTTTTTTTTTTTTGGTTTGTTTGAAACGTGCAAACAACGTGATGAATAATTAACATTTTCATTCGCCCGCCTTCTGTTGATTCCAACAACCATCGAGCAATTCCCTTCTGAGGACCCGGGACCATGTGTGAACCAGGTAATGTCCGAGATGACAATAAGTTAACGCTCGACTGCACACACCTTTTTTTTTTCTTCACATCAGGCTTCGTTTGTCGAGCCATCGCGGTACGACAATAATGTTACAAGTGTTTGTCATCGCCACAGTAACAGCTCTGGGTGCTTGTCTGCTTTCATTCATTAATAATTAACCGTGTGATCAGTGATTGGCTGAGACGTCGCAGGTCCCAAT